>CAJNIZ010046070.1:105848-147616 GCA_905231905.1 Symbiodinium pilosum | reverse complement strand
GGAATTTAGACTATAGCTCATACTAGGTGACTACAAGCCTTCTGTACGTCCGCTAACCGAAGCCAACAACTGCTTGAGATATATCCAGGCCCTGGCCCAGTTAGGGTTGGGGGGGATTCAAAAAGGGGGCGCATGGGGCGCTTAGAGAGACACATGGATACCTGGATAACAATCTTAGGGGTCACTCTTGTCAATGCCTTATACTCTGAAAAACTCCAATACCAAAGCATGCAATTTGAATGGTCACCCCAGCATCTGCAAGATGACTCTCTGATATTAATATGTTTCTGGCTATGGGGGGGGGGGGGGGGNNAATTGTGGGGGTGTCTGGGTTCCCATTATCATACAGTCCCAAGTAGAGTGTGGGTATCCTGAGGAGAACCTGCTATTTTGACAACCTTGCATACGACTGCATGTTCCACTTGAATCTTGATTATTTTTGCTTATGCGTAGTCATCGAATACTTTTTTCCTCCCTAGCCTTGCTCACCCTGCCTCAGAACCTGACCATGACCAAGCTTGACTATAGGGTATGCAGCTCTGATCTTTTTCGTGGTTTGGGGGGATACAACCAAGGGCAACCATGCAGAAGCCCAAACAGCTTCAACGACTATGAGGCGGACTACGGCCGTATTTCTGAGCAAGGAATACAACGAAGAACCCAAATGCACATAACCTCAAACCCTTTTATTCTCTCGTGGCTAAGGTTTCCGCGCATCCCATGCTCGGTAACTACTCGCAGCACCAACACTTAAACCTTGTACTTGGAGGTTCAGGATCCTCATAAAACAATGAAGACTTGTACTTATAACCAACCTAGAACCACACTACAGCACTAAGGGGACTTATAAGTGGCATATAGGTCCAATCGGAATTGTGCTTTAAAAGCTATAGCTACCTTGAGCCTCGAAATATTCTGAAGCTGAAGCCGCGTGGGCCTCGATTTCAGCCTCAATGCTCGGTCTCCGCTCACTGTTTGCGTTCC
This sequence comes from Symbiodinium pilosum, assembly GCA_905231905.1. Lineage (NCBI taxonomy): Eukaryota > Dinophyceae > Suessiales > Symbiodiniaceae > Symbiodinium > Symbiodinium pilosum. The sequence goes on along the minus strand of CAJNIZ010046070.1, from coordinate 146,632 downwards.
TGAGCAGGACACAACCCTCAGCGCAGGAAACCTGCACTTCATAGGCGTTACTATAATAGTAATACTCGTAACAAGTAAAGCAAAGTAATAATAAGAATATCAGAAGTACATAGAAATACTAATAGAAAAATAATAGCAATAACAAAAAATAGTAATACTAATAATAGTAATAACAGTACTAGGAATAGGAGGTCTGAGGCATGTTTGAGAGCAAATGTCCTACTAACCCAGCACCAGAACTACCGTGGCCATCGCCACCATCATGGCAGGATGACAACAATGACAATCACAAGTCATTATTTGTACCATGCCGATTGCATACGGGCTTTTTCCCGTACTCCTAACACTATTGAGTTTGAAGCCAATCCCATCTAGAGACCTATCAGTTTCACGTCTCTCCAGATTCTCAGGTGCTGAAACATGGCCCTGAATAATTGGGAAAAGCTTTTTGGATCCCATGTCCTGTGAGCAAAGAAGGTACATTCCTAAATCTACACGTCAGCCCCTTCACCCTAACACGAAGCCTGAGCCCTCATGGCTATGTGTACCAGTCCCAGACAGCAGCATCACTACTTATGCAAACAATGAACAGCAACCGCTAACACTACTACTTAGTGGTTGTAATTGGTAGCGAATAAGGGAATACAATCTGTATATAATCCCCACAATCTATTCCCTCATTCCCTACTAACCCCCAGAAAGACTAATTCTGTAGGCTTCTACGTTACTGAGGCCCCTTCGCGCGACTCCAGGCCTTTTGCCAGCGGTCTGCCAAATCCTGCACCTGCAAGTATGGAAAAGTTAGATGACTCCCCCTACTTGAGCTATCCCTAAACTCAGCGAATAAGGGAATCTTATCCTCATGTAACCCCTATATGACATATTCCCCTACTCCTTACCGACCCCAGAGTTCTGTTTGTGTACGGTTTGCAGAACGGAAGACTGAAGAGCCAAATGCACCTCCTGCCGTCGTGTTTGCGACTCTAAGTCTGCTGACAAAACGATGCATCTGAGCTATAGTCTAAACTCCTAGTCTCCCCCTAATAAATCCTATAATAGTCCCCTATATACTCCCCTACACCCCCTTTAAGGAGTTTGGACTATGGCTCAAGTGGTGTTCAGGGTTTAGGATTCAGTGTTTGGGTTGAATTGTTAGGGGCTTAGACCCCAAATTGTAGCACTTGCCCCCCCCTTGGGTTTAGGGGTTAGGGTTGAGGTACCTCTAAACACCCTCCCCCCCCCAATTCCAAATATGTCACCAACATTTACGCCAAGAGGATTAGTTAACGACAAGATTATTATTCCCAAAAGAGGCAACCCCATTTCGGGACCAACTTCATAACGGGATCTCAAAATATCTGACTGAACTCAAGCCTTCAACCTTCTGAGGAATTGAAGATCTAAACATTCTGGCGACCTTGAACTTGCAGCTGCTAAGCTCCGCCCTGTGGAGGGGCAAAGGCTAGCAAAGGCTACCAATGAGTCGAGCCGCTGCGACTTCTGCCCCTTGCATAGACACTTTATGGGCTTTGAAGAAGGTCTAGGCAAGTATGATACTCAACTCAAGTAACTTGGTTGGCCTTTGGAGCCCTTTGACAAGTGCTAGTTTCTACCATCCTTCTGAAACCAACCAGGGCAAACATTGAACTATACTGAAGGCCAACCTAGGTAAAAGTGCTGCAGCACTTCATGCACGCCCTGCACCTCTTCCATGAGCTCGCTAAGCGCCTGCCCGGCGGAACAGCAGAAATTGCAGGCGTCACTGAAAGCAAGACTGGGTTTAGGGCTTAGGGTAGGAAGCAAAAATCGGCACCCAAATACTGTAGAAACAACCAAATATTTGCAACCCAAACCCTTGCGCGAGAACTGCGGCACACGTCGCGCAGGCGTATAGCCCTGTAAACTCGCTGTATGCACCCGCAGTGGTGTCATGCAGTAGTTTCCGTTTTCTTTTCCAGTATCCTTATATAACCCCCTATATAGCCCGAATATGTTATGTAGTAGTTTCCCTTTTCTTTTCCATAATCCTTATATAACTCCCTATATAACCCCAATATATTATATGGAAATTTTGACATGTTTCATATGTAGAGCTCCGATGCATGAGGCTGGGTTAGATTGGACTCCCAAACTAGGAAGCGCCCAGTCCTGAATGCTCCTTGCTACTTAGTTGTTAGTTCGCAGGTCCAGAGCTTCGAGCTTTAGCAAGAAGAAACTTGCAGCAACAACAAGAACAAGAGCTGTGCACAACAATCGTATCCCTGAAATACTTCCAGAGATGTGGAGTCCCCCTCAAGTAGATAGAATATAGCTTTGGGTATATTATAATAAGATCCCCATATACCCCATATTCTATCTACTTAAGGGGGACTATAACCCCCCTAAACCCAGCCTGTGAAGTGAAGCCGCCTATAAGGCGTCCATTGTTTTGCTGACTTGGACAAACTGCGCATACATCTTGGAATCTTCCGGCACAACACCGTTCAAACTTTGGAACAGGGGCGCCCAGGTCTTGGAACTGCCTAAAACAAGGCTTGAAACAAGTTCGAAGCTGATATGTCATAGCACCAGCGCCTCAAAAAGGCACAACAGCACAGATATGAACCCGCGAGGGCCTTTATCAGCCACCCAAGCGGCCAACTTGTGTCTCTAGCTACATCGGGGTTGTATAGGGATCATGGAAAATGGAAAATAAGATGAGAACTACTATATTATGTATGGGTTATGAGAGGGACTATATTATATAGAGGTTACATTAAAGACTATATTATGTAGAGGTTATATTGGGGACCATATTATATAGGGGTCATAATAGGGTTATATAATTGCAACATTTGATAAGGCTACTCTGAAACCGCCACAGCCGATTAGGCCGAATGAACGAGCTAAGCGATAACACAAGCCCATCGTTCGGGGTCACGCATCCTGACGCGCAGCCTTCAGTCTCCAACCTCTGAAGGCACACCCATGGATTTCTTGAAAATCCAAAGAACCACGGCCACAATGTATGTCCCCAGAGGTGCCGCGTATCCTGCAGCAACCTGGAACGAAAACGGCACCCCCAAGAAATCAAGTTGAGCTGGGTGGAGCGACTCATAATCTAGAAGCTCGGTCAGCATCTCGTGGGGCTCTTTGTTTAGCAGATGTCTCTTAGGCTTGGGTGATTTATCCGAATCACAATCCATAGTCTGCATTTCTTCGAGACCACGCTCTAGCTCAGAGTTGACGTCGCTGGCAAGGTAAATGTAGGTCAGAGTTTGCAAGCCCAACAACAAACTATACGCAGACGCGTAGCACATTGCATAGAACTTTGTTTCGTGCTTTTCAAGGAAATAGGCCAGGCATGTCACTGCAATCATCACGAGCTCTGCCAGCATGCCCAAGCCAAAGATTAGGGATCTTTTTGCCACGCTGCGTTTGGCGTCCAGAAAAATGACTGCCCTCGTCTCAAACCACCATGCCAGCGATTGGTCCAGCATCAAAGAATCTGGAAAGGCATCTGCAGCAACATGTTTGAGTGCGCGCCGATCCCTCACCTGACCGGTGCTTAAGGGAAGAGTGGGGGAGTGGATCCTCGTAATTATAATAATCCCTATATAATCCCCATATATACCCCTCTAATGGTCCCTATATTCACTCCCTCACTCTAAACCCAAAACTCCAAACCCTACAGTGGTACCCATATTCACTCCCCTTAAGCACCAGTAAGTCACTTGTTGGCGAATACTGTTCAGCCTGTACCTGGGCGGATGCAGGCTCAAAATGCTCAGGGCTCAGGGTCAACAATTCCAAGAGTTGAGGATTTAGGGGTTGAGGGTTTAGGATTCAGGGTGTAGGGTCCAGGGAAACCATACATAAAGCTACAAGCCCCGCGTGCTCTGCCTTCATGCATGGGAGCACCTCAAGCATCCTAAGCTACAAGCCCCGCGTGCTCTGCCTTCATGCATGAGAGCACCTCAAGCATCCTGTGAACTTCTGTCAAAGAAAAAAAATTATGCCACCATTTTGCTGCATCCACGCGCCTCCTTTCCCAGAGGAGGATATCTTTAGAGATGTCATGACTCATAAGCCGTCTACAAACCGAGTAGAACCAAATGATGCTACGTCTGTGGCAGCTAGCATATGTGAGCAACCTCATGCTTCTCCCCTTCCCACTCATGTAGCCCCATCTGCTACTAATCATCCGCCTTTCTCTAATGTTGCATTTGGGATGTCCTTGGTTTGCTCGTGGGACTATCTTTCTTCGGTGATTGGCGGGGAAGCGTATATGTTCTATGTTGGCAATATGGGTACTTTAGGACAATCTGTCTTGGCGAGCTTCAAAGCGAAAATGATATCCACAACCCCCTGAGAAATGCGATTGATCGGGATACTTCCCGCGGCTGAGTTGCGCCAATAATAATACAATATACATACTAGTAAGAGTACTAGTAGTAATAAGAGTAATGATAGTAATAAGAAGATCCATAATAATAGTATTAATGTAATAACCAGAGTGATCGTAATAATGTAAGAGTAATAACGGTAAGACAAGGAATATCAGGGTACCTTTCAGTAATCTCAATTCCCAATTGAAGGCCATTTTGGTATTATTCCCTGTGGGTTTAGGTCGGGTGAGGTCGCTTTAAATTGCCCATTGACCATGCTGTCTCAGCTGTTACCATGCGACAGGAGCCACACCCGCAGCTTCAATGCACGGACGTGAATTCACGATATTGGGGTTTTCTATCTAGGGGGGTCTAGGGGTTATATACATGCATTATAGGGATATACAGGGTTTAGGGATTGCCCAAAATTAGGAGTACCCATTTCAGGGGTCTGATGAGACAACAGGCACTATAGTATTATGTTGGGGGGGTCTATAATGGGGTCCCCCCGTTTAGGGAACTACCATATCTATGTATGCGACATAGCCATGGTGTTTTCATGGTCAATTCCGTCGACGGCGGCTGCGCGACTACATGCCCAAGGGGGTTTTAAAATGATCCCAGGTCAAAGGACATGAGCGGCATAAATCTGCTGAACTCAATCAAGATGCAGCACCACTGCTTGCGCATGTTTGTCATCATGCGCATGTATATGCAAAAGCCCCGTCAGCTCCCGCAATGATCCTGCTGCAACATATAGGTGATAGCACCCAATCCAGACGAACAAAAAGCAAGCAACGTAGAAGAATGACGTGTCCCAAACGGCTATGTGTGTTCCCAAAGAGGCTCCGCGATCACCAGAAGTACAATTCCATCCCTGCAAGAGAACCTCATCTACTTCGTGGAAGCTGAGACCAACTGCGGTTGCGATGTCCGTTTTGCGACGATGAGCGCCAGTGTGTGTGGCATTCAATGTAGCATTTGTGGCATTCAAGAACTTTTCTATCACCTCTGGAAGCATCAGAAGCAAAATGCTTGATTCTTTATACCCTCCTTTGTGGTGGAAGCACTTATTCCATCCATAGGCAAGAAGAACAACCAGAAGTGGCAACAGGAATCTTGGCATCATTGTCTCGACACAGCTGAGACAACATTTGCAGGAGTCTGCATGAAGAAGGACACGCCTTCCTGTGGCCTGGATGCGAATCAAGAGAATAATTGGATTGCAAGGATGCGACATTGCCTCCATGATATCCGCATGCTCTGTTGGCTTCACCTCCAGGATGGTCTGCTCAGAGTCTATCTCTATGCCAGTCCAACTGACATGGTCACCATGCTTGCTGTAGATCAGCGACGCGTTAGCAGCTTGTCCAGATTCCAAGCCTTGCATGGGCCTGGTGCAACCACAACACTGACAGTCATATGTGGCAGGATTCTGGCCACTGCCACTTTCACTGGAGCTGTGGTACTCCCCCTCGGGCTCTTGCTCATCTTTGCCGCAGAGTGGAGGGGACCTGGGTGAATCGCAGCCGCCACTGGCCTCACCTCTCTCCTCCCGAATATTTTCAACTCCAACATATTCATCATCATCCTGGCTGTCCCAAACCTGGAAAAAGCTTAGGGAAATCGGCTCCTCGTTGTCACACTGAACCTTTAACTCGAAACATTGCAGCCGCTGGGAGCGACACATCCGCAGATGTTCGCAGATGCCCTGCCAACATTCCATCACACGGAAAGGGCTCTTGAAATCCAACTTGCAGCACTCACGAAGCTGCTTCCAGTTGGCACCGCGCGCCCTAGACCCATAGACACGGTCCAGAGCTTTCGAAGAAATCATGATTCTCCAAGCCACAAATGGACCAGCCAACATTGCCACTGCTTGGCTGCAGATATAAGCAGCTTCCACCTTTGTGCCGTGACACCCTGCACGATGCCATTCAACATCTCGCCATAATAGCCCGAGTGAAGATCCCGTGCAGAGAGCCAGGATCCACCAGGTGTACTTGTAAAACGAAAAAACAATCCCGAAGAAGGAGCCGATCAGAAAAGTGTACTGGAAAAAGTCCCCCCAGTCCCAGTCACTTCCTTGCGTCTTCTCAGCATCGGACAAACGGCTAAAAAAGATATCCATCGAGAAACCCACAATAGCGAAGCAGACAAATTGCAAGGAGTCAAATGTCGCCGCCCACGAGCAGGCTTCGTCATTGAAATGCGCCCTCCAGGCGTCCAACTTGATGTAGCGCGCGTGATACTGCTGGGCCTGCAGGGATCAGGTCTAAAAAGTTCCGCAAGGATTCACAACTGAACTTACCATCAGTGTCATGTGGCCCCTGCTTGAACTACCAGCTTGCACTCTACGCAAATCGACCTGCCGCGCTGGCGGCATCCGATGAGCGCACGAACGGACAAGAACGGAAATGCTGTGATCTGACAGCTGCAAAGAACTGGTTCTGTGCTTGGCTTCGTGCAGTCGGCCTGTGGGCCGAACAACACTTGTGTTTTGCATGTACATGATGTTTAGCCACATTTGCCTTGCCCTTGAGCCGTTATTGCACAACCATCTTGATTTCTAGCATGCATCGGCACCGTAATGAAAAACAGCCGTCAAACAAAATATGCTTAGCTCCCCCTGCCCGAGCTTGACACTGACAAACTTGCTTGTCCTGTCAATCTTTTTCATGGCCAACTTGCAACGATCGTAATTTTTCAAGCAGAAGACTATCCAAACCTGTTCAATCAAACTCATTTTCATCATTGTCATCAACCCAAAGTCTGAACTGGACATGAGTATAATCCCCCTTAAGAGGATAGAATGTGGCTTTGGGTATATTACAATAGGATCCCCATATACCCCTTATACCCCATATTCCATCTACTTAAGGGGGACTATACTATATGTATCTATATGCCAAACAGGAGCTAACAAGCAGAGGCATGCACAGCCGCAGCAATCACGAAACAAAAGCTCTCAGCTTTTTCTTCTCAATGTGACGGCCCAGCCAGAATGGGGACATTTTGAACCTGATCCTTGCATCCGTCCCAGAAGTCCAAGTAGTATGAAGCTTGTTGTGTTCACACCTCTTAGAGCATCGCCCGGCCACCAAAAGACACACGCAGGGTAGTTTCTCTGAACGATGCCTTCCCTCAGGCAATCTTCGCTGTCACGGAGACTGAACTCGAGCACACCACGCAAGGTGAGGGACTGCATCTGCAGCCTCGAGTTTAAGCCGTAATTGCCAGCACAATCCATGACGCAACACCCCTTTTGTGGAGTGTGCTAGGACCACCAGATGGTCAACAAAGAAGACTGCACGTTGCCAACCAAGCCATCTTGCCCACAAGGTCCTGGCATGGATAACCGCTATCATCTCGGTGGAACCGATCAAGCGCCTTTTTCCCAGAGCAGACCACCGTTTAATGCTGGACTAGAACCTAGTCTACCATGTTCCACTCTCGACAGAATACATCATCTTCCGGCCGCACAGACGTGTTCTTTGCCCTCGACTCACATCCGTGTAGACAAGGGGACAGACCCAGGAGACACCAGCAAGATTGTGAAAGGCAGCTTCGAACAGGAGCCTCCTCAAGAGCAAGAATGCGCGCCCTTGAGTAACGCTACTATGTGCTACGCAGTTAAAGCTCCAGCATTACAATGCATTACATAGCTGATAACATCTTGAGCACACATACGCGGACCCTTGGTTTGCGTGACCCTTGAAGGCCTCTTGGGCATGAGCTGTATAATGTAACAACCTTATAGAATCAGCAGTTGCTTCATGCAGCACATAACTGCACCTAGGTTCAACCATGAAGTCCTTCTCTTACAGCAGGTCATCATTCAAGCGGCGACCTACTAAAATCAAGGTCCCCCCGTTCAACAAACACACCGGCATCAAACATAGAAAGGCCACAGTTCAACATCATTGAAGGACAGGGACTCAGGACCATGGAGAGAAGCAACGGGGCCAGAATAGCCTCTGACGGCCTACTTGTCCCTCGTCCAGTACTTCCCCCCCCCCACACCCCTTACAGCCTCCGCCCTCCCAATGAAGTCGTGCCTCGTTGTCATACACGAGCGCTAGATTCTCGACTGTGTGCCGATCCTTGACATCAGCTACAGCGGCCACAACGACACCCTGCTGCTCCAATTGAACTGTTTTTGCTGTTGCCGCTGCTGCTGCTCCTCCTCTGCCAGCGGCCCCCGCCACCACCGCCGCCAGCCGCCACTGTACCATGGTCTACATCTGAAATTTCAATGGAATATGTAGAACCAATGTTAACGTCACACACACACACACACCAGTCCGACACACTCTGCTATATGGAAGACTCAATGTAGAAGCTGCAAGCGGAATGGGCTTGGGCCAAGCCCATGAAATACAGTGCAGGCAGCCTGGCTCCTGCTCTATACATCAATACAGGATCCTTCAGCATATGTGGGTTTCCATAAAGAGGGGGCCAATATAGACCCCAATATCATAAGCTATATTATTAGCGGGACGACCAAAAAAGAACACCAAAATTTTGGAGATGGCCATGTCATTGAAATCCTCAGATGTCTCTCTCACTCCTATGCTCAGCTAGAATTAACGGAGATCTGTCGAGATTTGGCTTCAATAATCAGAAGCTCTTGGTATTCCCAAAGCCCATAACAAGGACCGGTCCCCAAAGTCCGATTATTCTTCTAAATCCTAACCCGTCCGCGAAGATAATGACCCAACCCTGGGTTGCTGTTAAGGAACTCAAGTTGAGTTACCGGACTATAGATATATAGTAAATAGTAGGGTTTTCTTAATACAGCTTCTTCATTTAAATTCCTGAACAGCACCCCAGTTTATTCCTCGGTGCTGAGTCCTACACCCCCGCATAAATTCAAATAGAACCTGAGAGTCAACTTTTAAACGGGGCCTGCATGGGGTTCCATGTGTGTTGAAGCCCGTAATGGGTTGCTGGTAAGGAACTTAAAAGCGGGTTACCATCTACAATCTCAGTTTCCGCTTCATTTTCTATTTGATCCTCCATTGCTTTAAATCTAACCCTAAACCCTAATACACTCCTTATATCGCCCCTATCTAATCCCGAAAGAACCCCTTTATGGAACCCTAGTTAACACTCAACCCTCATCTCTACACCTTAAACGCTAAACCCTAAACCCTAATGCCCAACACCTCAGAGCGAGGCCAGTCTCCGCGCTATCGCAGCACGGGCTTGGGCAATGGCCTGTCTTATCCCAGAGATTTGGGCTTAGTGTTAAGGGCTTAGGGTGTAGGATTTAGGCTAAGGGTATCGGGGCAATTGGAGTCTTGAAGTTTGAGCCTCAGTTGACGTGTGGGTTTTGGGTGTGTGGACGTGGGTATTGATTGGTCGCGAAGGCGTGGGTTTATGGACGGGCCACTGGATCATGTAGGTGTAGGGTTTGAGGTATTTTGGGAGAAGGCAGTGGCGGTGTTGTGTTTGAGGCCCCTCTGTGCGCTTCAGTGATGCTAAACGGCAACACTGACATGTAAATACGTTCCAGACCTCTGGCCGTGCTTCTATTTTTCTATCGCTAAGAAAGAGGCAACCCCTTTAAAGGGACCCAGGGTTTCCATGTCCTTTCAACCTGATTCCATTTGATTTTCCTTATACCCCAACTTTAGATGATGGACCAGGCTGCCCAAAACTGACGCGCCAAGATGCGACCAAATACATGAAATCGTGCTACCTCTTGCCACGAGGAAGTCAAAGTGCTTTTACGGCCGCCCAAGGGCCAGATGTCCATGGAGATAGTTGAATAACAATACTAGGGTCCCATTTTCAGGGTGACTAAATCCCCGTCGTATTGAAAGCGCAGCAGCACGCAACCCAGCCCCAGTTGAGGGACTTGGTGCTACAACCCAAAACGCTCCACCAACCCCTGAACCTCAAAGCACCAAACCTCAAACCCATGAACTCTGAGCCTTAAACCTAAACCCGAATTCTGACGGAGCAAACGGACCTCTTTGAGCTCCCTGTTCTGCGAATGAAGAACTTGAGACTCCTGGAATCGGGCAGGAGAACAAACAGTTTCTGGCTCATCTGGACCTTCAGCATGCCTCCACATGCCTGTTTGGTGATAAAATTTGTAGGAATGCGGTGGCTTCGTGATACTCTCGAAACTCCAAAAAGAACACTAGCGCTGCCTTCTGGACTCTCCAAGATGGGTATGACGGCCGACAATTTCCGGTGATACGCTTTCAAACAATCCAAACTCCGTACAGCAACTAGAAAAACCACTCAAAGCAGCCTCCACAGAAACTGCGGGTTTAATGTTAAGAGTAATTCAAACCAAATCCTTTAACTATTTCCTTCAGGCACGATATCAGGTAGGTTATCTGGGGCACGGCTCAACGCAAAGGATCTTCATAATGACAGTCTCATCGCCAACGCTTCGTGAATTTTGAGACCCCGCACCGGTCTCTATAGCGCTTGATACTCACGCCACACATCCCCCCATACATGCCCCCCCGCAATCCCACATGCTTCAGCGACCCCACACCCTGCGCTTTCTTGAAACGTGCCGGAATGAGTGAATGTCAGTAAAGATTATATATATATACATATATACGGTTATATACGGCTACTCCATTCCCTGCTCACAACGAGCAATGAAAGGGGCCATGCTTGTCGAAAGGCTGCATCCTCGCTGAGAGACTCCAGCTTGACTTTCTGCTCCTCTGCACGGACAGGGGTGCATAGGCATTTCTCACGAGAGGGCTGGCCTAGGGATGTGCTGGGATAATGGCGCGTGCCTAGTTGGGAATAACTAAATACATCTTGAACATCTCCAGAATCATGGAAATGCCTGCACTTTCTTGTATTACAAATTCACAACTATTTGGGAGGCCTCATATCCGACCGTACTCACAAGTTCACAAATTGGACTGCAAGTCTGGGGTTCCGCACATGGCGCAAAAATATGAACAACAAACAAATCACAGCTTGGGATCTGTTGAGTGTGCAAGCCAAAATCGTAGAACCTTCTCGCCACGTCACTGCAGAATGGATTTACCCTGTTTAACAGCGAGCCCAATCTCCAAACACCTGAATCCCTAAGCCCCAAACCCTAAACCATGTGAACTATAGTCTTAACTCCAAGTATCCCCCTTAACCTTAGACCCTAGAAATCCTAAACCCCAAATCCGAAGTCCCAAAGCCAGGATTCAAACCAGACAGGCCTTTCGGCTCGGGGATTCTGATCTTGGCTTCGCTGCTTCCTCTGCCGGCCTGCAAAATATTATTGGGGGATATTGGGGGTATATTGGGGTGATGGAAAATAAAATGGAAACTACTATAATGGGTTATATAAGGGATTTCTCCCGGGCTTTGTAGCTCTCCTTCCTTTAGGGTCTAGATTTTACGGTTCAGGGTTACAGGTTTAGGGTTCAGGACAGTTTTTTAGGGTTTAGGGTTTGCTCCACTTCTTTGAGGGTACATAGGGGCTTAGACGGATGATGGAAAAAAGAACATGGAAATAGGGCTCAGGGGAAATAAGTGCATTTTCTGGTTGCATGTTTCTGCTATGGTCGCTGATCTGTTGTTTAATTTGTCGCTATGGCTCCCCCTTTCACTCAGCCTCGTGTTAGCCCGCGTAGCATGCTTGACATGTTTCATAAGGGGGCTCCAGACTGAACATTCTTTCCGAGTCCTGAAAGTGGGCCAGGAGTCACGATGAACCCTACACCCCAAGTAGTAGCTTCCATGGTCCATGTTCTTTTCCAGTATCCCTGTATGAGCCATAATCTAAACTCCTAGTATCCCCCTTAATAACCCCTATAGTAGTCCCATATATAATCCCCTATATAACCCCCTTTAAGGAGTTTAGATTATGGTTCATATGTCCTACATACCCTCAAAGGGAAATACAGATTGGGCTCAGGGAGGGGATGCTCGTAGGTCTCACAGACGACCATCTTGAGGATGCTACATGCAGAACTTTGCAGCGCAGGACTGACATCAGCATTTGGGGTCTGGGGAACTGCTTCGAAATCTAGGGGCGGTGTATCTGGATATGAAGAGTTTCAGTAAATCTTGGTTTGATCTGAGTCTTGAACAGGCCTACTGAGGGGCCTAAATGACGGATAACATCCACTCTTTGCCCTATAGGGTTTAGGGTTTAGGGATAATGGAAAAGAAATGGAAACTACTATAGGGTATATATTGGGGTTAGGGGTGTAGGGTTTAGGAACCATAAGATTTGTAATTAGTTTAGGCCCCTATAGTAGCATGCCCACACCCCCTTAGTCTTGTGACTATCGCTTCCTGCTCTCCTCATGAACTGAAGCTGCTGAATGCGTCCACGTCAAAAACCCTAAACCCTAAAGCTTCCCAAATCTCTTCACTCTGAAGCATGGTGATTTTCGCATATAACTGCCCGCAAAACAGGATCCGCGCATAAGCTTCAGCTGCTCCATACTACGAACCCTACACCCTGAACACGCGGCCTTGCAAACCTGAACTTGTTTCACAAAATCCGCGTTCCCAAATCCAATCTGATTCCGCATTGCCCTCCGAGCTTCATGGACCCCTAAACCCTACACTATCACGACAGTATAGCCCAGACGTGCGGATTCATCTCACCAGGATCTCCAGAGGGTTAGGGTTTAGTGTCTAGGGTTTAGGGTATCTACAGCAGTACCCTAAATTACTGCCAAACAGGTAACTGTTGGTCAGCCTCACAATTCATTGCGAGAGCCCGTACGCCCTGAAGCCTAAACCCCGATCCGGGCACCAACAAAAAATTCGCCACAGTTCAGTCGAATTACTGTAGTTTCCTTAGACCTATAACAAAAACAATATTGTCAATATTTCCTTAGGGTTATACTATAATAAAGATTCAAAACAATTTCTAAGGACAGTACAGAGTACCCCCCCCCAAATGCTGTCAAACCTTACACTCAGGACTCTAAAGCTCAGACGGAAAATCTATAATGCTAACTCCTACACTTGAAGCCTCAAACCACCAAACTAGCAGCCCCCGAAGTCCCAAACCCTACACGCGGTTTAGGGTTTAGGGTTATGGGTTCTAGGGAGACCCTACATCCCAAGAGCCCCTAAAACTAAACACTAAACCGACAAAAACCTTACCACAACCTCAGTCCCAGCGCCAAAAACCCCTAAACCCTCAATAGCCCTAAACCCTATATATACCCCTACATAAGCCTAAACCCTAAACCGAGTACCCCCATGTCCCTTACCAGCCTCTTGCCCTTTTCCAGGGCCTTCAGCCGCTGTGAGAGGGCTTCCCGCTGCTTCCGGAGCTCCTTGTTGGGGGGCCAGCTGGACTTACAGTCAGCCTTAAGTAGATAGAATATGGCTTTGGGGATATTATAATGTGAATACCCCATATTCTATCTACTTAAGGGGGATTATAGTAAGTATACTGTACACTTGTAAGTTGTAAGTAGGTAGAGTTTACCATGCTGAACTTGGAACCCTACCAGACACTATCATGTTTGCTGCTTCTTAGGATTCTAATACGCAACAAGTAAAACGTTATTTCCAAGCACCTACCCCGACGTTTAGGGTTTAGGGTTTAACCTGGGTTGGACTTCGTAGGTATACTTTGAAGCCCTATGAGCCGGGAGTTTGGGGATTCAGGAACTTTGGGCTTTCAGGCGTTTGTTTGGGAGTTATGGCTTATAGTCCCCTTAAGTAGATAGAATATGGCTTTGGGTATTTTGTAATAAGATCCCCAAATACCCCATAGTCTATCTACTTAAGGGGGGGTATAGGCTAAAGGATCCAAGGTTGGAGGGTGTTATTCGGACTATCCAGGCTGTCTCGCACGCATGGGGTGCCTTAGAATGGAATTCTGTCGTGGGGGACTCCATTTCCCCCTTGAAGTAGATAGAATATGGCTTTGGGTATATTATAAGAAGACCCCACATACCCCATATTCTGTCTACTCAAGGGGGACTACATATCCACACCTGCCATCCGCAATCGACTCTTCCGGGCATCGCGTGGATTTTATGGGCACTATGTCAACACATTTCCTTTTCGGCTTGACTATGGTCAATAGGTCAGATGCATTACTGCGGCTCATGCTAGCCACCATGCATCTTTCTACTGGCAATATGGCAACTGAATGCGCTACTGTAATGATTCGCCTTCCAATGCCACGCGCTGCTTCCAAAACGCGATCCAACCTGAACTGGGAGACCCCAAAGTCACATATGAGCCATAGGTTAAGCTCCTTACCTCCCCCTTAAGAACCCCCTATGATACTTCCCTATATAATCTTCTATTTAACCCGTTTAATGCGTTTAGACTATAGCCCATATTGTGGATTGGGGAAGGGTGGATGGGATGGAGAGCTGAGGCTGACGAAGTGGGGCAACTGAGCCAAGGAAACTACCACAGGGATTTATAGGGATCATATAGGGGATATATAGGGATTATAGGGAACATACTGGGGTTGTATAGGGATGATGGAAAAGAAAATGGAAGCTACTATAGTAGAGCATATTTCAGGGAGTATGGTGTGGCAGTGGCTCCATCCTCGCTCACATCTTCTGGCTTGAAGACGGATACCTCAAGCCCAGACTACTTTCTTCCGACCGCTGGCATGCCTGCAAAACACGGTCGTCCCAAACAAGCAATTTAAGGAGGAAAGTTAGGGCAACACTGCGCACCTGCCAAGTGAGATCATTCCAAGCCTTCGATTAAAACTTGGACCATACCAATCTGAGTGCATACAAGACGGCTCCGACTTCGACCAACTTCTTCATCTATGAGCGCCACTGAATTCCTAACCTCTGTCCTCTAGACGCGTCTAGAACCCAAATCCTAAGCCCTATCTTCTAAACCCTGACCCCAACCCCAACCCCTAAACCCTACACCCTAAACTGTAAACCCTAAACCCTATCCTTAACCTTGGGGGCTCCTGTAGCTCCGCTGCAACGGTCTCCTTGCCCTCCAGCTTCCTTGTGAGGTTGCGGGCTCGGTTCAGGTATAAACCTTGACGGTCTGAGGCTTACCTGCACGGCACCCCCCAAAAGTAGGTAAAGCACGGCCCCAAATCTTTTTGTTAAAAAAAGGGTCAACAAGACCATTATTCCAGATCCTTAAGCCCTAAACCCTAAACCCTAAGCCCTAAACCCTAAGCCCTAAACCCTACACCCTACACCCTAAAACCTTGAAGCCTTGGGGTCCAGGTAGGGTTGAGGGATACGCCTCTGAGACGCTCTGAGGATGAAGGGTTCAGATCTTGAGGTCTGCGGGGAGCTAGGTTTTAGGGCTTAGGGTTTAGGATACAGGTTTAGGGTTTAGAGTTTAGGACTTAGGGTTTAGGGCTTAGGGTTTAGGGCCCAGATTTTAGGGCTTAGGGAGAGGGCTTGGGGTTGAGGGCCTCTGAGTTTTCGGAAGGCTTTTGGATCAGGCTTGTGGCTCACAATTTGGGCTTTGGCAGAACAAGGGGTTGAGAGGAGGTGTACCCATCTAATTTCCGACTTTTTGAACTCCAAGAAGGTATGCTGCGCTAGAAGCAGAGCCCTGCTCCAATTCTTCATGCTCGACCCTAAGTAGGGTAGGTTTGGGACCCTATCAGAACTGTTTTTTATGGCTTTATGAGGATTATATAGGGATTCGGGGCAATAGACATTGAAAATTGTGTCCAAACCTACCCCTGTACACCCTGAACCCTAACCCCAATAAGCATCCCCTAGAAGCCCGTAAGCCCCATGAGGCCCCAGTTCAATCCCTAGGGACCCCATTTCATTCTCCCACCCCTAAACCCTAAACTTTAAAACCCTTAACCCTAAAACCCTGAAATCCTAAAACCATCAAACCCTAAACCCTTTACCCGAGTGCCGCACGCACGAGACCAAACCTCTTGCCATTGGTCTGCTAGGCTGTGAACCTGCAAATTTCTAGGACAGAATGGGGATCTATTTTCCAATGGTTTTAGGGCCTAGGGTTAGGTAGCGGCCACAAAAACAACAGAAGCAAACAAATAGACAAGCATATCCCACTTCAAGCCGTTTTAGGTGTATTTCCCCCAAACCCGTCAAAAGCTTATGCTAATGTTCATATTTGTTCCTAACTCTAGAGTCCTATAGGCTTCTTCACATGACTGAGAAGGTTTTGGAGGTGGTGGGGATTAGGGGACCAGGCATTCAAGCTTCTCAAAACTTGTGGGCTACTATGTGGGATCCTTTTTCCAAGAGTGCTGGGATTCATAGGGTAAAGATGAAGTATCCGGATACCCAAATCATGCCCCTCCACATGCTTTTCGCAGGAAACGCCACTCCCCAGGACTAACCTTTCAGATATATGGCAATGCTGAACATAGTCCCTCTTTAGTAGATAGAATAAGGAATTGGCCACAACCATAATAAGATCCCCTAACTTTTCAGATATATGGCAATGCTGAACATAGTCCCTCTTTAGTAGATAGAATAAGGAATTGGCCACAACCATAATAAGATCCCCATATATCCGATATTCTATCTACCTATATATGTTGAAGGCCCCTATATTCACATTACTCCCTTGTGTTCTTCACGGCTTCCCAGATAGCTCTCCCATTATCCCATTCCTCTTTCTGAAAGGCAGGGGCAATCATAGCCCAACCATAACGCTAGTTCTAGCCGAACCATACCCAGGGCCCTTGTAGCTCGGTAATAATTACTTGCCCTGCGCACCCGAAAACATGCGGGAGTTTTTCCAGAAATTAAGAGGTCCTCTTCCAGTGGCTCCCAACAATAAGCTGTACAATTTTCTTGGCATATCAGGGGAATGCATCCCTGCAGTAGTCCTATAATTCTACATACATACATATATATATATATCTAAATATAGAATCCCTAATTTCAGTATTTTTTTGCATTCCTTCATTTGCTAACTCCAGTATGCAAATGGCACGCCGCTGCAATGCTGGGCCTCGCTCATGAGGCTTGCCAGTGCCTGTGCCCAGAGCAGATACCCTCCGGAAACTAACATGGAAACCCAAAACGGCCCCTATAAAGACTACAGTCCTTTTAAAGGGGGGGCTATATGGGTTTCCATGTTAGTTTGGGGGAGATACCCAAAAGGTAGTTTCCCTAAATTACTGTTCCCAAAATGAAGGAAATTTATATAGGGCTCCGTATGATAATGGGAACCCAAATATAGGACCCCGTATTATAGGGAATTTAAACCAATACCCAAAAAACAAGGGTGCAGTGCAGGGTCTCGTTGCTGGGCTTCGGGCAAAATGGCCTACTTAGTGCATGTGTGCATACATGCATATGTGCGAAATGGCGGGACTATAGGGGTCCCTCTGAAAAGGACATCATCTCAGCTTGAGAAACTCCTCAAGTAGAGGCTTTGGCCAAAACAGTTTCATGGGGTAGCACTGACATTTCTGCTTGCGCTGCTATTAGAGCTCCGCGACAGCCGCGATTCATAAAACAACAGCAGCAATACCGCCCCCTAACAAATTAAGAGCCCTCCCCGACCCCCTCCTATACATATATATATATAAATATACATAGACTTCATATATGGGTAGGGGCTTACTGCGCGATCATTACGCTGCGGTACCATAATTTTGCGATGCTCCTTGCCCCTGCTCGTCTTACCACTCCGCATGCTCTGCTGCTACTACGGCTCAATAAGGAGAGTACAGAATACTAGCAGCAAACTGCCAGACTGGGTTGCTGAGGAAAGGAAACCGTATTATCTACTATATACCCATCATATGGTAACTTAATATTAAGCTCCTGAACAGCAACCCAGCTTTCCTCTGAGCACCGGGGAGGAGCCCTAAACCGCCTCATTTTCGTCCCGCAGAGCCGAATTGGCTGCCATGGTGTCCTCCTCAGCCAATCTGCAGGGTGAAGGCCGCAAAGGCTTGTGAGTAGACCGCAGAAGCCCTGATAAACTGCAGCTGCAAAATGGATGCAATGATACAAGAAAACTTACACGCAGTGGTGTGCGGAAACTGTGGATCTCTTTCGAATCTGCCCTTTGCAGGGCCATGCTCAACCTGGCTCACTTTGGTGAGGACAACATACCACAAACGTTCGTAGGAATCAGAAGCACTGCCTTTTGTAAACAGGTTCTTTGTCTAGAGCTCAGGGTTAGGGCCTGGAATTTAGGTCTTCCGATGACAGCTGCACAAACTCGATTTGACTCTGGGCAAATACTGGCTGCTTCTCTGTTCATAATCTCTGCTCTTGCCAGCTGCGCTGAAACTGCTCCTCCAGTATGGTCATTCCAATGCCACTGAAAGAAATCAAAACTAACACAATCCCGACAACCCACCACTCGTCTGGAAACGGTAAAGGAACCCAAAAAGAACTTAAGAGTGACCTCCAATTCGGGTTTACGGCGACACCGAACAAAAGCCTGCATGTCAGGAAGTCAAATGAATCACGGCTGTCGAAAGGATAAGCGAGCACAGGAGCCTGACATTATGTTTGACCATCCACATCCGAATGATCTCTGTTTAAGATGAGCGCCCACGAGATACGCTGGTACGGTACTCATCACAAGGATATCCCCACAAGAGGCCGGTGTATGGTACTTTTTGATGTACCTCTTCCTCAAACTGCCTCCACTTCACCCCAACAGCCATTAAGCCTTAAAATTATACTCTCAGAAAACGATCGAACATGCAAGACTGCATCATCTGAAGCCCTAAGCGCTTTCCCAGAGCTCGCGGCTAATTCGCCAGACATGGCTCACAGTTTGCACCAGTCTCCAGATGCTACACGAATGATTTGATTCTGTCGCGACGCTTAGGCTAGGAGTTTGGCACGGTTGTTGCTGAGATTTGTTGGTATTCGTGCTGTTCGCGTTCCTGCTGCCGCGGCTGCTACGGTGATTGCTGCAACAATCATGCCATACCGTTGCTAGTGCTGTTTCTGTTGGTACCACTGCCCTCTACGACCAAAGCTTGATCCTACTGTGGGTTGCTCAGTGGGATTAGGTCACTTGCCTTCTGCTTCACTGGTCTGTGGACCCGCGGGATGCTTGACAAAACGAAGCTCGGCGGTAATTCGTCTTGACACATGTCCTTCCCTAATGTTGAACATCACCAGTACAAGGTACCTGGCAATGACTTGAACCCTTTCGCGTGCACAATGAAACCAAAATGGCACATGTCACATCGCTACGGGTTCGTCACCTCACGTCGCATCAAGATAAAGCGAAGCATGGCTAACATTCGCAAGTGGAAGAACTACAATAGCAAATGCACGGCAGTCAGAGCTGCAATAGCAACAACAGCACCAGCAACAGCAACGTAATCCATATTCCAAAACACCTAAGCATAAAACTGTCTTTTCCAAACACTACATATATACATATATGTATGTACGTATGTATGTATGTATGTATGTATGTATGTTCATATTCCTCATATAACCACACTTAGGCCCCTACAGCAATATACAAAGCACAGTTCTGCGAGCACTCATTGCTGCGCCTCCACAGGAGCCTCCCAAGGCCCACGATGGGTGTTGAGTTTCAGGGTTTAGGGTTTAAGGATTCAGGTTTAAGGATTAATGTTTTAGGATTAGGGTTTAGGATGAATGAAAATCTCTCAATTTTTGGGGGGGGCTCCAAAAATTAGGGGTACCCGTTTGAGGGTGCCTAGATCCACGATCATAACATTTCGGGGCTTATATCGGGGTCCCCTATGTATGGAAAACTACGCTATTCAGCTATTCCCTCTTCCCGCAAAGATAACCACAGTCAGAAAACAGTAGACATAATATACGGGACTCTTATTTCAGAAATGTCTATTTGGGCCGGTAAATCTAACAAATAGGCATAGCCAAATATGTCTGTTTCGCTACATTACTTACTGCGCCCTCATATTCCAAAGAATACCTGCTATCATCATGCGCGCACCTTGGTAGACTGATACAGGTCTGACGCTAACAGAAGTGGTTTAGCCTAGATGCTAAGGCTGGGCATTGAGAACATGTGGCTTCAGATACAATAATAATGGCAGAGTCATCAAACATGACAAGAAACACAGATGCTCTATGCTGAAAAGCTGGGAAGGTTCCCAAATCTGAGCAAGCCACACATGTGCCTAGGCTGCCCGCGTCAGAATATGTGATTTTGAGTGCATCTCAATGCAAAGGCCGCAGGCACCTTTTTCACTGAAATGATCGGTGCTTCAGTAGCATCGTTTGACAGAGGCCTGAATCAAGGCGGATAAGTTGCGGCAGTACCCGCCTTGGCTTTCAATGGTCTCACGAGCTCGCCGGATGGCACTGCGGGCGACTTGCGGACGAGCACGGCGAAGGCATGCCCACGCCCAGCGATCTACCGAGGAGCATGTCATGTTTTCGAGTCGTCGTACCTCCACGCCCATGTTCCAGGAGAACGCCGGAGCAAAACTGCCACTATTGTGGGGCATGCTTGCTCCATTATCCTCGGAAGGCGTCACTGGGGGTGTTGCACCATTGCCGCGGTTGATGGTTGCTGCTGTGGTCTCTGACATGATGTCTGTATCACACTTAGGTTCTCCTTCCACCGAAGAGATCAAGCGGTCCACCCTGTCAAGCTCCTCTACGGGGACGTTGTACCGAAGCAAGAGGCCTCGCAATCCATCCACCACAAACTGCATCTTGTTCTTCTCTTCAGCCTGTGCCTTCGTCACTGTGTGCAACTCCTGCTCCAAGAGCGCCACACGATTGTCCAGTGGACTTGAAGACCTGGGTTGCAGAATGCCCGCAGGGCATGGCTGGTGAACATAGCTCTGTGTAGCCGGGGCTGCCCCATCCGCCATCTCAATGCTACTAGGACACATATTATGCATCTGAGAAGGAAGGCCCTGTGCGCATGGCGACATCCAACTCTGCGTAGCTTGTACGTCTGCAATCGCTGTATCAGCAGGATACATGGCAGGAGAATTGCAATATGCAGGAAAACAACTCGGCGCAACCATTGCTTGCGCGTCTGCAATCCCAACACCAGCAGGACACACCAGCGGGAGAGAGCAGCCTTGAGGATATGGCTGGTAGACATTCGGCGCAGTCAGGGCTGCCTGTCCATCTGCAAGCCCTGTACCTGGAGCAAGTACGGTTGTTTGACATGGCTCGCCACAGCCAAAGGGAATCCAGGCCCAGTCAATTGCAGCAGAATTGCCTGAAACGGGATATCCACATGAAGGATGGCAAAGAACTCCTTGTGGACTCCAGGAAGGAGCCGGGCTCCAAGGCCCGTACATGGATCTCACCTCTCACACTTGAGATTCAGTCTGGAAGCTCTGACCGAATCTCGTCTTCTTGAACCGAACTTGTACAAGCCGCGAGTCTTTTCACCCAGTCAATGGTGGTCCGCCCACTCTCCTACAACCTGCCTGCCTGAGATGTGTAAATTTGGAGAATGAAGGCATCATCAGGCCCACCCCACAGCAAGGAGCACCGAATGATTGTGGTCATGTACTGAGGTAGAATATATATATCCTATTATAATCTAGTAGTTTCCAATTTCTTTTCCATTATCCCAATATAACCCCAATTATAACCCCTATATAATATGCTAGTTTCCATTTTCTTTTCCATGTCCCCAATATGTCCCAACATGCAAGGCCTGAAAGGGTGACAGGACTCTTGGCACCCGAAGCCTCGCCTCTGCACCAGCCGCATCTAAACCTGCACACAATATGCTTCGAATACAGCAAACGAGGATGATACGTATCTTTGGGGGCTTTGCCATGTTGTCTCTCAAAACAAATACGTATCTTCAAGCAAATCGGACACGAGTGCTTGCTGCAGTTTCAATTTCATGATAACTCGTGTAATGGTGATAGCTACTACTAATATCATTTTTGCTCTGGAATTGTTGTGTAAAGCCTCGCTCGAACATGACGATAACATCGCGGGAGAAAAAAATGTGATAGTGCAGGGCAAGTGAAAGGCACACCACAACTGACTTTTCCCAAATCCGATACCGCAACTCGTCATTGCGATCCCCTAACAATATGGTGCTTGGTTCCTGAAACTGCTGCTGCATCACGGACAATCTGTGCCAGAGAGCTCGAGTGAAAAAAGTGGATTTGAGGCGGTCAAATACACTCCTACCATAGGATCCAAGGTCCTTATGAAGAACGAGTAAAATCGTGCACTAATTCAGAGCATGCTTGCCGAAAGGATCTCATGACCCTGGCGGCTGTATCATAGAAGGACTGCAAATTTTGGCATCTGAGACCGTTAGTCCGGTACAGTATGGTAGTGTGTTGCCACCTATTGCTACGGCTGGAATGCAACACCTGAAAGTGCGAAGGCGGGATGCTAACATTGCATATCTCAAGCACGAAATAATACTTCTTCAATTGGAACCACTGTACAAACCTTGCCCCAGAAAATTACCACTCAACTGGCTTAGCAGGCACAAGCCGGGCCTATGCTGCTCGTGGCCTGACGACAGGGCAGCTGTCCGCTAAGCAGATTTTCAGCTCTTACTTGGGCCTGTTTTCTTGGGACAACCCCTTGCGTTGTATGCGTATCAAAATTCTTGTTTAATTAGACTTGTTTAAAAGCTGAACTTGTCTTGAAGGAGAGGTTGTGGAGGGAGAGGTCCTACTGACTTTCACAGGAAAGGTTGGTTGCTGTGAAGCCGCTCTGGTCGGGCTGAGAAAGGATGCTATGGATATGCAGCTCATTTCAAGCTTGGGGTTTAGGGTTTAGGGGTTTAGGGCTTAGGGAGCCACACTCCTCTGAAGGCTGTAGAGAGACACTCGTATGCCTCTGTTATCAAGTGGGCCTCTCCATGTTGAGCAGCATACCTTCCCTCGCTCGACGATTATGAGCGTCCACACGTATACTATAGTATATTTAGATATTATAGCATGTTAGTGATTATATAGGGGTTATATGAGGATAATGGAAAAGAACATGGAAACTACTATAATGAGTTATCCAATATCTGATATTCCTTGATCTCACGTCGCACAACCCACCTATTCTCCGTTTCAGAATCTCATGTGTCCCTCTTGCAAGCCATTGCTACCAAACATGAGATCCTAAACACTCAGCAGGAAATCCTTGGGCCAGGGCTTTCGGTGGAGAAGCCTGTCGCTTTGGACTTTGACCTGCTGAATATCTAGGTTATGTAGGATTATACAAGTATACCTCGGGAAATGAGAATGGAAAAGAACATGGAAACGACTATATCATAATAGGATATGGATATGAGTGTGTATATATATATGTGTGTATTATATGCGGATACTCCTCCGAATGATGGAGAATCAAATGGAAAAGAACACGGACAATGAAATGGAAATTGGGATTATATAGTATGGGTTTCGGCTTTGGGGCTTAGGGTCTAAGGATTTGGGTCGAAAGATCCAGGGCTTGTGCAAGGTTTGGCATTTTGAATGCGCCCTAGACCCTAAACCCTTGACCCGAAACCATAAACCCGCAGGTATGAGTTTCGTAAACGGGTTGACGCTGGGAACCACCCCAATGTTATATGGAACTATGAGAGGATGATGGGACTCCTTTCAGGATTCTATACGGCGACTTTTGTGTAACCACCATGCCCAAGGAGAACGCCGGCAGCAAGAAGAAACGGTCTAGGAGTTCATTCTCTGGCGTAGCCGACTCCAAGAGGAGAAACAAGAGTCTTAGGCCTAGGCCCGGTGTCCTTCTGAAAGACATACATGCTGCTCCTCCACAGGAAAACACCCCATGATCCCCACTTAGTCCTAGGTACCTTACGGCGACGCCAATCTTAAAAACAAAGGCTCCTCTAAGGAGGTCATGTGTTATGATGTAGAAGCGAAATAATTGGAATAGGATTTTCGGGTACGGCCGTCAAGTTATTTAGAAATCTAGAAGCAAGACAAGGGATATTCCGCGTTAGCGTTGCATATAAAATCCGAGGATATCAGAGGTGAAATTTCCTTCAGTCTGCCACATTAGTCTGGGTCGCTGTTAAGGAACTTAATTCAAGTTACTATATTGGGGAAACCCTATTAACTACTATCTATCTATCTATCTATCTCTATATATATATATCCAGTATGGTATATTAATCTAGGTTCCTTAGCAGCAACCCTGTATTTCAGTCCCCCCCATTTTCCTACTCTACCAAGCCTCTCGTCAGCTGCCGCGAAGAGGCAGACCTCAAATGAAGGTTTCTCAGGACAAGGGTATTCTTGGCGGCCAAGGGTTATAGAAGGATATGTAAAGGGACTCTACTGGGAACCCCAAATAGGGAACCCCAAGAATATAGTAGGTTTATAATAGGAATCTACCTACCAGGGTCCTCATATTTCATTATACTCCTGCTAGATTCTTGGGGTTCCCTATTTGGGGTTCCCGGTAGAATCCCTTTAACATAGAAGGATTTGAAGAGGATTTCTAGAAATGCCCATCGGTCTCAACCCCTAGCTTTAGCTTGTTCATATGCGAGGGTTCTGAAAAATGTGACTATCCTGAGGCCTGAAGGGACCGCAACAATCCATAGAGATTTCTGTGGGACAATGCTGGGTTGATTGCCCCGCTTGTGGGTAGTTTTTTTTTCGCAAAAGCGGGATTCTAACACCCCTGTTCGTTCGTGCTATTGTGCGTCAGGCATCTAGGGATTGGAGGTTCCAAGGACAAGGGTCATGCTATTTGCAAACCAACTCTTGCTTCAGTACACGGAGGCCATAATTGGGATTAGAGAAATGACTGGTCTGAAGATTCGAAAAACTGAGAAGCGCAACACTTTCAGACCTGAAGCACAAGGGTTTGCTTAAAAACTCAGGCAATCCAGGGTTTAGGGTTTAGGGTTTCAAACAGAGACACTCATGCTGAGCGACTTTGCAAAAAAGACAAAGCTCATTACTCGTAGGAACCTCAAAAACTGCCACGCTAAAGTTAGAACCCCCTTTGGAGTTCCTAGATGCGGAAAAAAGGTCCTAATCTTCAGACATTTCTTCCCAGACCCCAACACTAACATCAACACCTTATACCCCAATCCCTAGACCCGAATCAGCAAACCCCAGTGCCTAAATCCTGATCCCTGAGCCTTAAACCTAATGCCAAAATCCTAATTCGTGAACCCTAAACCCTAATCCTTAAACCTTACGCCCTGAACCCTCTGAGGGCATATCCCGTTCCTCCTCGAGGCGGCTGTGGTGCTTGCCTGCCCAGCATTGCCAAGGTGGGTTTAGGGGCCCTGTAAGCATTAAATTTCTATACCATCATAATGCTTCAGGCTAACAAAAATCAACAAATTATTTCAAAACTACCACTGTATAGGGGTGCATGGAGAAGTTCTGATAAAGAACCCCGTGGAAGTGGATCTGAGGCCTTAGAGCAGGTTATCACCTCCAATCACATTAAAGAACCCACCAAATCTCAGATTCTGCCATCTGAACTTTCTCCTTTGTGGGCTACCTGCAGCATGCTGTCATGATGATCTTTCTGGTTTGCAGGTGTATCAGCACTGACAGCAGCGGAAACAGGAAGATGAAACTAACGGCGATCGTAACTGCAGCAGAAAGACGTGAAGAACGACATTCCTATTGCAGGGGCGGCACATGCAATTATAATCCAGGTCTTGTATTGGCTAATGGCTAATGCTTACGATCGCACTGCCGCTGATGACGCTGAAGATGATGTCATAGTGATCAGGCACACGATGATGCATGACTCTAGTAACTACGATGTGAACAGTTGAACTCAAAACACGGTAGTTTCCCAAAATAAGGGGACTCCAATATAGACCCCAGTATACTATAATCCTTATTATGGGGACCCCCAAAAAGGTACCCATAATTATGGGAAACCCCCACACAAACCCAAGAAGATCAACGCCCCCCCATGGACTCCACCTGGGCGGCTCGCTCCTTCACAGGACTGGTGCCTCGTCAGGAGTTATTGCGCAAAGCTGCAGCCTTCCCCCCCCCCCCCACAATTTCTGCATGTTCTAAACCCTATATAACCCATTATAATAGTTTCCATTTTATTTTCCATCATCCCAAAATAACCCGAATATAACCCCTAATATTACCCCCCCAATAACTTTACAATGAGCGATAGGAGAGGGGTAGCAGCGGTTTGTTCAGGAAGGTCGTGGCGGTGGTGATGTTGGTGACAATTGGCTTTGGTACTATAGGGACAATGGAAAAGAACATGGAAACTACGAATCATTTAGTAGATTGGATATATATATATATATTGAGGTTATATTGGGATTATGGAAAAGAAAATGAAACCTACTTTACTATAATGGGGTATATGGTGCTGGTGGTGGCGATGGTCGTCGCCGCCATCGCGGTGGTGGTCGTGTTGGTCGTGTCTGGTCATGGTGGTCGCGGTGATCGTGGTGGTCGTGGTGCTCATTGTGCTCATGGTGCCCGTGGCGGTCATGGTATTTGTGGGTAGCACCAGTACCAGTACCAGGAGCAGTAGCAGCCGCCGCCGCCGCAGAGTGGAAGTAGTAACTCGTGACCATTTCGAAGCAATCATTTGAAAAAACAAATCGGGAAGGGTCGCCTGAGCTCGGGGCTTGGTGTAGAGAGAGAGTTGCGAGGTTGATCACTTCGCACGCCAAATTTCATAGGCATTCACGACAAGATGCACTTCTGCAGTGAAAGCATTCAGTCCTACACCTCTTGCTTAAGTGTCTGGGAATCAAGAATGGGAGGTTTCCAAGTTCAGGGGTACCTTCTGGGTATCTCCTCAATAAGGATTATAGTGTTTTGGGTCTACAGGGTCTTTGTATTGCTAGCAGGGACACTTCAAAAAGCTATCATATGAGTTTCACGAAACTGGTAACAATACTTGCAATAATGAGAACATTTGGTAGAAACTAATAGTGACAATGACAACAGCCAACTACAATGGTAATAGTGCTCAAAACCAAGCCGCATGCCCTTCATGCTCGCATGAGGGAAACGGGGGTTTCCCAAAATTAGGGGTACCACTTTAGGGGTTCCCAGAATAAGGGCTACAGTATTTGGGAATCTATATTGGGGTACCCTAATGTTGGGAAACTACCAAATGTATCTGAGCGGAGGGCGACCACTGCCACTGCGCGCAGCAGCTCGCCCTGTGCTCGCCTCTCCTGCAGGCTGGGTTCTCTACAGTTGATTTAAAAATCAAGGATACACAGGGATTGTAGGGGTTGTATATATATATATATATATAGAGGATGCAAGGGCGGATTGCCCCAATAATGGAGAATAACGGAAAATGGGAAATTCATGGAAACTGGAATTCTAAAGGTGTCCTTAGTGACAGTGTTAGGCTTGGCCCTGAAGGTCAAGGGTATCTGTGACTATTCCACCGCGCCTTCTACCGTTTCCCTGTTGATTCTCAGTAGCATTAGTACTTGACATAAAATGGAGCTCGTGTATATACTATTAGCCCAAAGATCTTATAGCCAAGATTGTAGGGGGTCATGAAGTTCCCTCAATTGTTCCTGTGGTCCCTTTGGTAGCCTGGTAGCCCTTGTGCAACGCACAATGCCCGTCTAAATCCGTACCCTTTTGCCTTTGGCATAATTCCAAATCACTAATCCCTAAACCCTCGACGACCCTAGTCCCGACATGCTAAGCTCCAAACCCCGACCCCTAATTCCTAAACTCTACTCCCTTACTTCATCCATTCCGCCCTACTGACTGGCCATTTCCAAATAATTTCAGAACCACAAGCCAGTTTATTAGGACCATTTCCTGTAGTAACCATGATTTGGGATGAGGTCATTTTAATTTGCCCGGCATGCACCAGGGAGTGCGTCCTGGCGCTCGAGCTGGGGGTTTTCCAGTGGCTCTACCTTCGGGCCAGATGGGTTTGGGTTTAGGGTATAGGGTTTAGGGTTTATAGCCTTTAGATGGGATAGGGATTACATGGGGTTGTATCGGGGTTATACAAGGGTGTTATGTAATGGGGCTGCGTAGCGGTTAGGGTTTAGGACTAGCTTCCTGGTTGCTAGCGGGGAATGGAAGCCAGATTGGCCAGCACATGTAAAAACAGAACGCAAACAAGGCTGTTTGTCACTCCCTCTTCCAAACTGCCGGCGTGCGAGGGTTTTGGGTTTACTTGCTCCTTGCTAGCAGGGTATGAAGGAGTAGAAAAGACAACGAAAACTGTCGAAGTAGTATTTATATAGATGATCTGGGGACTACTATAAGGATCCGTTCCTCCTCTCCCCAATTACTACCAACCAGTACATTTGGGTTTGATTTGGGTTCTGGCCTGCCCCTGAATCCTAAACCCTAAATTGTCGGGGTTTACTAGCTAGGGCTCAGGACTGATCGGGGTTCAGGGCCTTACTGAAGTGCTTTAGGGTTTAGGTTTTAGGGCTTAGGGTCAACCAAGTTCAGGCCATTAAGAATTGCCCTCTCTGCCATGGTTGATGTCTGAAGATATCGGTGATCTACAAAATTGCTCCAGATTAGTGGAACTGAAGGAAGCTATCTGCATGTGCAAGCCTAGCAGATGCGTTTTGTTCGTCTGTTTCATACAAGGCTCCGCATGAAGCCCTCATTGGCATCCTTACGATAAGGAGCCCCAAACAGCCCCAAACAGGAACACTCCTTGAATTGAGCTCATCTGTCTTGCAAAACAAATTTCATCAGGTTTCATTGCATCCATACACTCTGTAGATCTGCACAAAAACTGCCAGATGCAACATTCTGAGGCAATTTCAACACCAAACAAAGCCGTTGAACCGTGACTGACACTACGAGACTCGAATTCCTATAGCCCCCCTTTAAATAGATAGAATATGGCTTCGGGTATATTATAATAAGATCCCCATATACCCCATATTCTATCTACTTAAGGGGGACTATAACTATCGAAAAAAAATCCCACAGCCCCAGCTGCGCGTCCAAAGTTGTAAAGCAGCAAGGCCCCTCAGCTGAGGCCAGTACTTGTGGCCTCCTTTGCACGCTCAGGTAGCGCTGCTATCTGCCAACGGAGAAGAGGGTTAAGGGCTTGCATGCTCTTGGTTTCGGGGTTCAGGGTGGTGCTCAGGGGTTGTGGGGGTGATAGTGATGGTAGCGGTGGTGCTATTGTTGGTGCTGCTGCTGGTGCTGATTTTGGTGGCGGTGGCGGTAGCGGGCGGCAGTGGGGTGGGGTGGCCTTGGTGGATGATAACCTGGAAGTGGTTCCGGTAGTAATATAGTAGCAGCAAGAATACTAGGAGTCAGGTTTGTCTTAGGAGAAGGAGTACGGCTAGTACAGTTGAAGAATCAGCAGCTGCTGCTGCAGTAGTAGTGGTGTAACTACTTGGGGGAGCTGAAGGAGCAGGACGAAGAGAAAGAGGAGCAGCAGCAGCTCGCACCGCCACAGCTACCACCACCACCACTGCTGCTACCACTACTGAAACATGAGCTATACTCTGAAGTCCTGGTATCCCCTCCTCATAACTCCTATAATACTCCCCTCTATATACTCCCCCACATACTCCCCCTTTAAGAAGTTTGGACTGGAGCTCAAATGGGTTCGGGTCCAGCTCCGGTTGCATTGCAAAACAACATCACACTGCGCCTCTTCTAGGGCTCCATGGTCAAGGAGGCTGCGCATATCGCTCAGCTGCCGCAACTCGGCGAGGGAATGAGGCCCTACACACGGGAACTAGAACAACAGTACATGGGAATTCTCAAAATTATGGGCCCTTTTGGTTATACACTATATCATATCGCGTCACCTAATATTTAAGGGTACCCAAAAAAGGACCCTAAGTTGGGAACTACCCACATCAGTGGACAGCAAGATTAATGTTCAGAGACATCTGTGAAGACAGTTCTCCTATTCGAGGCCTTGGGAGAGATGATGGATTTTCCAATTGTCTTATTGCTACTACTGTGATTGGTAATTGCTATTGTTATTACTATTGTTATTAATACTACTATAGTATATTAAGCCCTAAACCCTATTGTGGAGCGAAGACGTTACCACAAGGCGTAGAAACTGGCTTCCGGGAATAACAAGTCAGTCTTTTCTTGCAAATTCGAGACGGCAATCTTGATTTGTGCGCTGGTGAAACTTATGTCTTGTGTATTTTATGGTATATTACAACATATTACATGGTAGGATATGTGAAAATTTCTACTTCTAGTGATTCTAGTGGAATGATTTTTCTATTCCCCTGAAGCAACAAACTTAAGAAAGCTTCTCTGGGCTTGAACAGTCAGCTTCGGAGTGCAGTCCTACCAAGATCCCCAGTAACGCTGCTTCTCTTGTCGCCCCTTCTGCTCTTCGACATAACGACCCCTCCCCACCCTAAAAGGCGGATCAATTCTGGAGCAGTGGAAAGCGAAATAGTGGGCTTTACTGTCCTAAACCATACACCCTCTGGCACCTCACTGGATCAATAGTAGCCAGAATCTCCTAACAGACCCATGCGTGTGCAGGTATGTAAGCGTGTGGCAACCTGAAACCCTGAACTGGGCAAGCGACACAATGTCTCTGCCCTGGGTGATCGTAGGCACCCGCAGAAACCCAGACTACTGAAAGCCGAGGACCCTGAGAAAAATCTTTTGATGAGCCCTGGACAAGCTAAATGCCAGCAGCTTTTGGAAAAGTCAGGTGCATCAACAAGCAACCCCAGAACCCTAAACTGACCTCTGACAATACCCACAGCAGAATGGCTGCTTAGCCAAGGCTTTCACCACTCGAGAAAGCACCTCGCTGTCCCGCGCGACCACCTGCATACTGCTTAGCTACCGTAAGGGGCTCAATAGGGTTGCTCATGTGGGGTGCAAGCACTACACGAGCTATAGCAGCTATAATCTGAACTCCTAGTATCCCCCTGAGTAACCCCTATAATACTCCCCTATATAATCCCCTATATTAACTACCCCTTTAAGGGGTTTAGACTCATTATCAAGGCCTGATTCCAATCCTTGATCATAAGCAACCCTCAACATGAGTTAAGCCCACCGAAGTATCAGCTCCAGATTCAGGGGGTTGTCAAAATCATGGTCCCTTTTTGGATCCCTATTATAATACGGCACCTAATATTTGGGGAACCCAAAAAGGGACCATAATTTTGACAACCACCCATGCAGGGTTTAAGGTTTAGGGTGTAGGGTTGCTTCCTGTTTCTGTTAAAAGCAGCTGCGAGAGCTTCTCACGTCAACATCTAGGTTCCCTAGTAACCCCTTAATGATTAATAAGGGTACCCTTCTTCCTAGTGCTCAGCTTTAATAAAGAGACCCCCTCAAAAAGGGAACAAGGGTACTACTCTACTGGATTTCCTGGACAAAGATCGCTGTTCCTGCATGTTGAGAAAATGATGCAGTTAAAGCCGGCTGAACAGATATGGGGCTTCGCCACATGATGTGTCTCTTGTCGGGAGGGATCTCAAAAAACAGGACAACTTTAGGAAACAGCCATGGGGCTGCTCTGTCAAGGAAATGACTGGTCCTTTTGGCCGTATGCTCCGCACAAATAGCTGATACTTGCAAATCAATATCTTCAGCCTCTGCATTAAACCGAGAATCGTCAGGCCTAGCCTGGGGTGAGGGGAGATCCAGTATGAATAGAGGAAGATGTCATACTGAAGGATGAGATGGGTTTAGGTTTAGGGTTAAGGATTCAGGATATGGTGGGTTGTCAAGCTATGGTCCCCGTTGGGGTTGCTAGATGTCACTGGTATAATTGCACCCTACCATGTAAGGAATCCCCTGCACAGCACAGTAAATCTGAACTCTAAACTCTAAACCCTTTCATAACACTCCCCCTTACGAGTCCTCCCCTGGATCACCGGGGGCTCCTCCGCACGGGGATTTTTCAAGTGCTGTCATCTATGGAGCTTTATCTTACTGGTGGTTATTGGTGTGTTTATACAAACCCCATATAACCTATTCCCTCATTCCATACTAGCCACGAGTACGTTATAGAGCTTTCGTGTTGCTTATCCAGGCTCGCGATCCACCTCGCTGGACAGCCGTCGGCACTCCGAACGCAAGCGACTGCATTCATCTCCTCAGCGAGGGCTTCAGGCAGATGCAAACCAGTCGAGATTAAGATCAGTTCCTCACATCAAACATAGGCTAATCTAGGAAGTGTCAGATACTGCTGCACCTTGGGACCGCTGAACGTTGGCAATTTACAGGATGCCAGAAGATTCGGAGGCTCTGTAATGATTTGTACAACACTCGGTGCTAGGAGGAGTTCCTCCAAATGGCTGTGGGCCTGCGGTTGTGTCAGTGATCTCTATGTGAAGTGCTCTGTTAAGGAGCCATGTTCGGACTACATGCGGTGTAGGATTCATGGCCGACTACGTCACGGATTGGAAATTAGAAGGTGTGCACGGCTTGGGAAGGCCCCTGCCGACGGATGCCCGAATGAGGCTGTGGCCCAATTACAGAAAGCTTTTACACCTTTATATGCCTTCCTTTGCAGTCCTACAACATCCTGCATAGATCCAGTTCGCTAAGACTTCCGTGGATACCCCAAGGATTCCTGTGTAGACTAACCACTATCGCGAAAAAACCCTCAAGACGGGCCATTACTCTGACATGTGGGTTTCTGGAAGCAAGGGGCGCCATTTTGGGCATACTACAAGCATTCAAGTATTTGGGGGGTCTATATTCAGTTCCCCCTACTTACTAGGGTTAAGGGTTTATGGAGACTACCAACTCGCCCTACCTAAACCCTAAACCCTAAACCCTAAACCCTAACTCTGGGTATGGGTCGAACAGAGACCACGCTTTGCCGGAGCTCAGCGACGGCTTGCTCCTGTTTTCAGGTATGGCTATTTGGAGGTCTTATGGGGGACTTCGTAAGTAATGGAAACGAATGTGGAAACTACTATGCTGGTTGGGATTTGGGTTTAGGGCTCAGGGGGACTCAGCTTGAAGCCACATAATAACCCCGATTATTTCCATCAAAAAAACCTACTACATCCTCGTGACCCCGAAGTAGGTCCACCACAGACCCTAAAATCCAAGATTTTGGGATTGAGGTGTCGTGGCTCAAGGCTTCAGGTTTAGAATTTTGGCTTGAGGACTCTGAGCTTGAGGAAGTGAAGCCTTCTCAGGGATCCTTACTCAAAATCCTTGTCCTCAGGATCCCCCCGAAGTGTGAAGGTCTGCCTGTTGTGCCCTAAACCTTAAACCTTAAACCCTAAAACCTAAACCCTTTAAACATGTTGATAGTGTGGATTGAGGAATCCTTCACCACCCCAAGGTCCTTAAGCCCCAGGAGTTACACACTTCAGGGCCCTAGGGGGTGCAAGATTTCCCATCAACAGTATCTGGGACATTCTGTAAGATCTTGCCGCATGAGTAGCTTTTAACACTGCACAGCCCTAAACCCTAAAACCCTAAACCCTAAACCCTAAACCCTATGCTTTGGTGGAGGAGGCCATCTACGCAAAGGCACAGCCGGGGATCCCCACAGTCGGGCACTCATATTTCCTCCTAAATGAGCCATGGCCTAAACTCCTAGTATCCCCCTTATTTACCCCTATAGTAGTCCCCTATATAATCCCCTATATAAACCCCCTTTAAGGAGTTTAGACTATGGCTCAAATGAAGTCCAAACAGGCTTTTGGGGCAAGTGATCGGATAACAAATAATGATCATGAAGGGTGATCC
The DNA here is from genome assembly GCA_905231905.1 of Symbiodinium pilosum. NCBI lineage: Eukaryota > Dinophyceae > Suessiales > Symbiodiniaceae > Symbiodinium > Symbiodinium pilosum. The sequence goes on along the minus strand of CAJNIZ010046070.1, from coordinate 112,747 downwards.
AATCCCTCAGAAGCCCAAAGCCCTGAACCTCTTTTCAATCCCATAGCCGAGTCTGGACTTCCAGAACTTCGCATTCCCTGGTTCAACGCTGGCCCTCGCGACCCTGGCTACCTTCGGAAACCCCCAAGACACGGGCCACAGCTTGGACAACATAACGGAAGGCCCAGCTTCCCAAAGTCAAACCCTAAGCCCGAAACTCTAAACTAAACCGAAAGGTTTAGGGGTTTAGGGTTTAGACCCCAAACCAAAAAAGCCGGCATACCAAAAAAAAATGCAGCTCCTGCCCCTAGGCCCTGAGGTTTTGTTTCCTCTGCCAACCCACACTCGATCATGTGTGTATATTTCCACAGGACAGGTAAGGATCATAGGGAAACTATCAGGCATGGAATAATGAAAGCAGATCAGAAGAGATTTTGGTGCATATTAGCCAGTACATTGAAGGAATATCGTGGAAAAACACCATATTGGCAGCTATTCAAGCTTCTGCACCATCAAACATGTCTTCGCCTTTGAAAGCTCTTGACAAGAAGGATTCCAGCCTCACGTGGCAGTAAAAATGCATGTCTTGCTTCCGCCACTAGGATTTAGAGTTCTATAAGAATATTGTGGCTATATAGGGAGAATGAAAAATAACATGGAAACTACTATGTAGGGTTTTGGATTTAGGGCAAAACCCAAAACCACACCGTAATGGTAAACCCAAAACCAAGCCCTTGATGATGGAAACTCTGACCCCCAACCCAGGGCCTAGAAAGTCCTGTTAAACATGAACAGGCGGGGGTTTCTTTCCCAAAATTAGGAATACCTTTTTGGGGGTCCCCCTATTTTGCGAAACTATATACAACTTCTGAAACAACAGGAAATGTAAGACCTGCATCTTTCCGGTAGCCCAAGAGTCGAGCCCTTTTTCTGCCGTGCGCACAGGGCTCAGAGTGCAGGGGTTCGGGGTTGTGGGTCTAAGGTTTACAGGTTCAGGTTTTAAGGGTTTGGTGCTTTTACTTACTAGTAGGATAAAGAGGCTATGATGCCTATCTATATCGTCACTATAAGTTCAAAGTAAGTGGAGGTTTAAGGTTCAGGCCAGGACGAGCTTGAGGCTTCCAAGACAGACGAGGACACAGGCGCTCAGGAGGCCTACCTTGGCTCCATGGGGCTTTAGGGTTTTTAAGGTTTAGGGTTTGGGGATTTCGGTTTAGGGTTTGGGGGTTGAGGTTTAGGGTTTGGGGTTCAGGGTTGAAGGTTTAGGATTTGGGGTTTAGGGTTTGCGTGTTTAAGGTTTCGGGTGTACGGTTTAAGGTTTAGGGTCTGGGGTTTAGGGTTTAAGTTTGGTTCCGGGGTTTAGGGTTTGCCATTTTAAGGTTTAGGGTGTAGGTTTAAGGTTTAGGGTGTAGGGTTTAGCGCTTCAGGTTTGGGACGTCACGGCTTCTTGGCGAATGGAGGTTATTCATCAAGCCTAGGCCCTAGGCCTCCACATAATGTCTCTGTGATAGTTCTGAAAACTGTTGACTGATATGAGGTCCTTGCTTGCGAGGTTAGACATACTCAGTTAGTTAAAGGCAACCAATCGGAATGGCCAGCATGAGGAGCGCCGGGCAGCCTTTCATGAATTCGTCACACACCCAAAAGATGTCAAGGCGAAGTTAGTCGAAGTCAAGGGGGCTTTGACGAACTTAGACGAGGGGCCACAATGTGTTTGCGAACCGAGGCCATCAAAAGTCTTCTGCTCACGCAATACAGGTTCCGAAGGCAATTGTCCAGGAACCTTTGACGAAGCAAGGCCCTTAGTCGAAGAGAGGGGATGCCAGAGGGGAACGAGCTTAGACGCAGGCCCCGCGCCATTGCTCCCCTTGCGCGCCATTCCCGTGTGCTTGCCCTTGATCAGCAATCCATTTTGGGCAGTGTGCAATCCTGTGCAAGATTTCAGTGGCAGCGTAGGCCTAAGATCTTCCTGTACGCTTACAAAATACTAAGCTTGAACGATACGGAATGCCAACACTACGTTTACCATAGTGTATTACCATTGCCACTTCGAATCTTGCTTCTGCCAGTATCTATGCTGGGGCTAAGGCTACGTTCACAACTAGATAGATGGATAGATAGATAGATAGATAGATAGACATGGCTCTTGCTCGTGTTCTTGCCATGACTGTAGTTTCTTATCTTTGCACAGAGTCCCAGCCTCAGACACTTCTTGCCTTCACAATTCTCTCAGGTCTGTACTCGGTTCAAACGATGAACAGCCACAACCACTTGCCAATTTGTTCTGAAGTTGAAGAGCTTTGATTCATGGTCAAATCGACAGCTGAGGCGCTAAGAGTGCAAGCACCTTCCCGGAAGTCTGGCGGCGCTGCACCGCCAACACTGCCGCCTTCAAGGAAAAGGAGTTGTTGTGCACTTGGAAAGGCCCGCGCGTTAAGTCGCTAGATCTGTAGGAGACTCTGCAAACTCACATGCTGCTTCAACGTAACGGTGACCGTGTCACGGGCTACGGGGTATCTTGACGCCGGGGCTGCAATGGTGACAACACTTCCGGCGAGGCACAAGATTGAGATCTCCAAGGCTAAGACTTACACTTTGGGAGCCACCCATAGGAGTCCCCAATACTATACCCTCAGTAAGGAAGGACAAATCTATATGATTAATAACATGTGTGGCGGTTGTACGGCGGCCGGCACAGGGGCAAGTGTAGAAAGACTCTGGTAGATCAGTGGCCCACAGTACGATGCCATGAGCCAGCAAACGAAACGGCTCCGTGAAAACACTTGCCTGTCATGTAGAACTGAGTTGCTGTTAAGGAACTTGGACCAAATTACTATAATGTTGCACTGGCTTTAGTGGAGAGACCTTCAATGATGTGTGTTCGCCGCCGCTTATTCTAAGTCTGGCCATTGTTTGGAAGACCTTTAAGAATGTGTGTTGATTTTGGGGCCCTTACGGGACAAGATCCAAACCATCCCTAAGCAATCCCCAAGGCCTCCCAGGGCCCTCAGTACCGCGGGAGCCTTATTCAGGACGCGTTTGTGAGTTTTCGGGAATCCCTATTGTAGGGGGCTTATGGAGTTTAAACTCAGTCCAACATTCACAAGGAGACCCTATCATTTACCATATACCTGTCATAACCTAATTTAAGTTCCTTAACAGCAACCCGGAGCATGCCTTACTAAAGCACCTGGAATAGTGCAGGGTCATTGGTCTGCGTGTAAAGACTTGGAGCTACAACAAAAGCTGTTTAGGGTGGATCCTGGAGGACAAACTGCCTGAGAAGGACACGTAGAAGAAACACATGTAGGAACCTCTCTCGGGGACGCAAGGGAATCTAAATCCCAAACCTCAACCTGGGATGATATAGCCATTTAGGGTGGATTTAGGATTTAGGGTCTAGGAGCTAAGTGAATCTATTACGAAGCATGGGTTATCCAACATCGGAGATAGGGGTTATAACCTGGGTTTTCGCTACCTAGTAATGCCACGATAGCTCCATATGACAATGTGGGGCATGATCCGAAATCAAGACATCAAAATGGCATCTGATGCCCGGACTCATTTCAAATATTGAAATGCTGGTTCAGCTGCTGGTTGAGAATCACCTTTGTATTCCCAGAGGTTACCCTAAACCCTAAGCCCCTAAACCCTAAACACTAATCCTTAAAGAAAATCCACCTCCCTCCCCCGGCCATCGGGGGTTAAGGGTTTGGGGCTTGGGCACTTTGCTTGCATTGCCTGCCTCATGTGCCGCTAGCCGCACATTGGGGTAGGGAGGCTCTGGCGGTTCCAAGGCCCGCCGACTGACAGACCTGGAAGATTGGAATGTTTTTGAACTTGGTATAAAGCACTAGAAGCTAAAATCCACATGAGCTGTGGTCTAAACTCTTTAAAGGGGATTATATAGGGGGATTATATTTAGGGGACCTTTGTAGGGGTCATTAAGGGTGTTACTAGGAGTTTAGACTATAGCTCACATGATGTAGGGCCAATGTAGGGGCACCACTGTCACACAATTGGAGGACATGGGAATGACCAGGCAATGCACTGTTTAGGGTTCAGGGTTTGGGTGTTCTTTTAGCAGCCCTGCGTCATGTCGCGCTACTCTATTCACGTCTTCACCTGGTTTCTCTACTTGAGCTATAGTCTAAACTCCAAGTATCCCCCTTAATAACGCCGATAATACTCCCGTATACCCGCCTTTAAAGATTTTAGACTATAGCTCACTTGAGCATGACTCCCTGGGACCCTTGTCTGTTTTCCTGATTTTGGAAGTGCTGGGTGCGCACAGCACCCATCGTCCTATGGACTGCTCACAAGTCCCCCAGCAGCTAATGGGGAACACCAAGCCCTAGTAGGCCTTAGTTTCGTTGCCTGAGCGGGGATCTAGAACGCAGAAGCCCCCTTGATGGTACCTTATAATTAGTACTATTGGATAATTTCTAGGAACCCTTTAGGGGGTTCTACTTTTTAGATTCTCCCAGGGGTCCAGGCAGGTGTGGCATGTCTTGAAGATGACCGGAGGCATCGTGAAAGCCAGCCAAGCACTACCTGTTAAGCTTGGTGTCCCTTTGCTCATGTTCGAGGTTTGGGGTTTGAGCTTTAGGGTTTTGGGCTTTAGCATTTAGGGTTTGGGGTTTGTTCAGGGCTTAGGGCTTAGTAGAAGGAACCACTGAAGCACCTTCCCACTGATATCAGAAGTACTTGACCTTGCATGGGCGAGGCGCTCATGGGGATGCTTAAAGTGCCCAAACTATATCAACCCTAAGCTCTCGCCCTACCCTAAACCGAGATCTCGAAACTGGTTCTGAGAACACGGAAGCCGCTTCTAAAGCAGAGGCAAGTAGGTAGGGTAGGTAGAGTAGGGTAGGCAGGGTAGGTTACTTTAGGTAGGTTAGTATCTCTGATGATGCATTTTGCAGCTCTCCACAGGCTTGATGCCTGAATCTCAAGATTTGTTATGATTCAGGGTTTAGTGTCTAAGGGTTCTCGGGCATAGGGACCCTGAATAGTCATACCTAGAGCATAAACCATATTAAAAGGCATCCACTTCCAATTTTGAACCCAAACTGGAATTCCCAGCCGAGAGAGTCTCAGACATCTCACCCAACACATCCCTATAGAACCCCCCTAAACTCCAAGCCCCAAACCCTATACAGTCCCTGGATAGCCCCTACATCCTAAGCCCTAAACCCCAAACTCTCTCTATATACCCTTGAACGGGGCCACTTTAGCCAGCAAGCCCGGGATCAGGAATGCCAGGTCCCTCTATGGGTCGTTGGCGAAGCGGGTGCGTACCCAGGAAGGCCTCTGCATGGGGGTTTGAGGTTTAGGGGTTCAGTGTTTGGGGTTTAGGGGTTTAAGGGTCTAGGGTTTATAGAGTTTATAGGGTGAAGGGGTTCAGGGGTTAGGGGTTTGGGGGTTTAGGGTTTATACTTGTATAGGGTTTAGGGCTGATATATGCAGTCGACGAAGATTACTGTTCCCAAATTGGCCATGAGGTAAAACAACTACAGAGCTAGTGGATCCCCAAATGATTTCCATAAAGCACGACTAGATCCACCCCGCCTTGTCTTAAGACAGATCAGGGCTAAGGCTTATCCATCTCTTGGATGGAAGGCAAACACTTAAAAGAGCCATAGTCTAAACTCCTAGTATCCCCCTTAATAATACCTATAGTAGTCCCCTATATGATCCCCTATATAACCCCTTGAGGGAGTTTAGAGAAGGTAGAGGTTGGAGTTTGCAGATCGGAAAAATCACAAAAGACAGCATTGCCACAAGGAAGCGCGTGTTTTCCAAGGACATTCCCTGAGAATCACACAAGCCGCGGGAGGTTGTCAGGATCCCAGAGATGCGTGCTTGTGATTTCTTGGACTCTGAAACAGGACAACTGTTTTGAAGATCCTTGAAGTCTTGGCTGTTGGAACGCATGGTGCTATGCAATATGCACTTTCCACGATTAGCTAGCCGTGGACAGCTTGCGACACTCATACTTCAAGTCAAATGTCACTAGACATGCAATTACAGCTGTTCTGCTTAATCTCCTGAACAGAATGCCACTTTCTGCGACGCTGCATGCTCAGACTCAACCATTCTTACGACAACTGTTCACTTGTAGTTCATGTGGCTGCCCCGTCAGTGATACGGATTTGTCAGTTGTGTCTGTTGTTGGTTTCCGATCATCGTATTTACTAGTACCTGGAGGCTCTGTTGACCAAAATGATGCAGTATAAGCCCCAACCGAAGTAGATTTACCAAGCCCAGTTGCTTAGTTCTCTAGGCCAACAATTGTCTACTTGTTGCATTGAAATAGAGCCCGCCAAAAATGTATCGTGTACCTACCAAGCTACTGAGCAATTCAAGAGGGCCAACAAGTACTACAGGGGCCTAAATAATTACCAATATCAGTTTGAGGTCCATTTGAGGTACCATATACTATAATTACACAAGGAATATGGAACCAGAAAATGGGTAACTATCCCTATAAATCTCTATATGACCCCAATGTTCATTTCATTTTCCATTTTCTTTTCCATTTCATTCTCCATTCTTGGGGATAATGTTGGCAATTATTTAGGCCATAATATACCACAATATAACAATATTATGCTATAAAATACCATAAAATACTATAATATACTATACTATAATATACCATAATATACTATAATATACCACAATATACCATAATATACTATAATATACTGTAATATACCATAATATACCATAATATACAATAATATACAATAATGTTGGTAATTATCTACTTCAAAAGTCCCCGCCTGGAGGATCGTCCGTGAGGTGGCTGGGCTGCTACTCAGCCGCGCGTGGCTGATGGGGTCGAAGGCCGGACTGTGCAGAATGTCAGACCCTGAGCAACGCTGTCAATAATCTAGGGTTTAGGGTTTTAGGGT
>CAJNIZ010046070.1:89320-105773 GCA_905231905.1 Symbiodinium pilosum | reverse complement strand
AGGGTTTGGGGGTTTTAGGGCTTAGAGTTTTAGGGTTTAGGCTCTGATACATAAAAACCGTACATTGGGCTCACCTGCCGCTAGATCACGTTCGACACAAACTGTTGCTGCGATTGCGCTATGCTCCTAGCATGTGTGGCCTACCTGACCGTTAGATACTGTTGTTATGGGTTGCTGTTAAGGAAATTCCTCAAATGACTATAATAAGGAACCCATGATTTATTGTAGACCCATACTATGGTAACTGAAAGTAAATGCCTTAACAGCAACCCAGGTTAATGGGTGGGTGGAGAGCCCAAAGAGCAGATGTCAAGTGGTAGCAGGGGCGGGTATGGTGGATTCACAAAACATAGGTGGTTTCGTCAAATTAGGGGTACCGTTTTGGGGAGTCCCCCCAAAATGGATTCAAATATTATGGGGTCTATATTGGGCCCCCCTACTTTGGGAAACTACCACATGCGGCTGTACGCAGCTGTCCAGAAGAGACACGCTCGCAAAAGGAAAGCTGTCTAACGCCCGAGCTTGACAATGTTGTTGCTTCTACTAGGTGAATGCACAACTGCCATGACATTAACAACATTCCTCGGGTTTTGTGGCTTACTCCAGAAATCTCATGAGGCTGGCTGGCTAGCTCAGCTCCTGCTTTCGAGCTGGACTCAGCCAGGAACAGACCTATACATGATGACATGGAGCAGTGGCAAGTCATTCAGGAAGTGGGTGGGTCTCAAAAATTACGGGGCCCTTGGGTTATAGATTGAAACCCTAAACCCTAAACCTAAACCCTAAACCCAACCTAATTTTATGGGGTACCAAAATAAGCCCTTAAATTTTGGGAGCCCAAGTTGAGACATGGCTTAGCCAAGGCCATGCCGCTGTATGCAGCTTGGCCAAACATCAGTAATCCTCTCCCCTTGATGTTAACCCCCCTCCACCCCTAAGGTTTAGGGTTTAGGGTTAAAGCCCCCACCCCTCCCCCCTCAAATAAAAACTCCCAATATACTAAAATATACCACAATGAGAAGTATCTAATATTAGGGGGCGTGGCGGGGTTTTATATTACGGGAGGGGATTATCGCACAAGGCCACAAGTCTTCACGGACAGCTGATTGAGCCAAGTTACGCCACAGAACTGCGGTGTTTAGGCGGAATGGCACATAGGCCAACAACTTCCTTGGGGTTTTGAAGCACAGAATGCAACGAATATCAACAAGAACATAATCATAGTACCAGTAATAGTCCAAACAATAGGAAGAATCATAAACAAAGCGATAGTCATGGTAGTTGTAATACTGCAGCCTGGGTTCAGGTGCCCGGTCGGATCCTGGGGTCGCTGACTGGATCTTGTGTGACTACAGACGGGCTGGCCGACGTGCAGACAGAGAGAGACAGAGAGAGAGAGAGAGAGAGAGAGAGAGAGCTTCTTGCCTTGCACATAGTCAAATGCCCTTAGACCTATAAGAAGAACATGACAAATCCTAAGGGGATGGAAAGTAATAAGGCAATGCTTGGTTACCTAGCAGAAGACCACGCTGGCTTCCAGCTGATTTGTGGGCTGAAACATCACTGGCGCTTTGTTGTACTGTGAGCTGAGCCCCAAGATTCCTTCACCAAACCCGAAATCCCCTAAACTTTACCCCTAAAATCCTAAACAGGCATCCGAGACCTTGCCTAAGCCCTAACCTCAAATAGTACCTGGACCGTCTAGGCAGGCTTAATGCGTGAATCCCAGGAAGCGCGTTTGCCTTCCAACTTTGTCTTGTACTAAGTGCTGCGTAAGTCCGCCTGACCGTACAAGTAAATCGCTGCAGCTGCGATTCCGTGTCATTGAGGACATTTACCCCAGGAAACCTGAGCTTATGTCGAAACATGGGCTTGGGGTTGCGGGCTTGGGGCTGAAGTATCTAAACCTAGGGCTGCAAATGCAGGCTGAAAGGGTGTGGGGCCCAAAGGGGCATATGAGGTTTAGAGTAAGGACCTCAAGGGGTTCATGCAAAGGATACATGTGGCTTGGGTAAACATGTTGTCTGCGAGCTGCCCTACACAGCCAAGATAGGCGGTAGAGGAATTCAACTTGCAGCACTGGTCGGCGGATTGCATGTCACAGGCTAAGCGCTGAAGGGTCAGGGATTTCAACAACAGCCTCATATTGAGGCCCAGGATGAGGCATTGCAAGGGGTGATCCTCCCCGGTCGCGGTGGTTGTCTACTTAAAAGGACCTCAAAATACAGGGTATCCCGGCTGTTACATAATATAGGCTCACCCCAAAAACACTCATATGGGCGGTTGCCGATTGCAATGGAAGCTTGCATATAGGGACCTGCACCGTAGTGACTTGAGGGCATTCCCGTACAAGGTAAAGCTTAATCTCAAGGGCCCCCGAAAATGGACGCCCAACTGATGCCCATCATATACACCCAACTGTCAGAAATTCCTTCTACGTTCACCCAGACGCATGGTAAACGACCAAAACCCTCACCCCCACATCCGCAAACCTATTTTAACCTGAGTCCTACGTCCTAACCCTGAGCGCTGGATCCTAGCACTAAGCCTTAAATCCTACCTCCTAATCCCTCAAGGAGGAATGGCGTGGAGCCTAATATGCCGGCTGGACTCTCTGACACTGGCAATAGGAACAGGAACAGGGGAAATGGACCCTCCTTATTCTCATGAGCAGGGCCTCTTCTTCATAATCCATAAGCTGCTTCCTCTGGTGTTGAGTTTTTATGTGGGATCCATATCTTGAGGTGCAACTATATCTATTTGATTCTCCGATTGTCCATTAAATTACTGGGCATGCTAAAAATACAAAGAGTTTGGGGTTTCGGGCATCTGCGGACCCAACATAATTCCATGCGCCATGTTTGATTTCACGACAAAACGAAGCATTCTCAGCTACAAGAGATTCTCGCATTCTCAGCTACAAGAGATTCTCCGCAGAGGGCAAAACATGAAGAAGAATTCGGTGTGGCCATCTCTCTGAAGCGCTTCTTCGCGTCTTCTTCGCGTGGCATTTAAGATGAATGAAAGCAAATTTGCTACACAAAGTCCCTAAACCCTAACAACTCTGGGAAGCCATCTGCGGGTTTCTCAACACTGGGGTGGGTAGTCACAGGGCTTAGGGTTTAGGGCTTAGGGATAAATAGGACATGGAAGGAGGCCACCTTGAGACTCATTTTCAGAACCCCCCCCAAACCGATGCACCAAGTGGCGCTTCGTGCTCACGCCACGCCAACATCTGATCTCGACCATAGGACAACATGTCCTGCATATGTTCAGGGTTTAGGCACTGAGGATTCCAGGTACTACTGGTCGTAATGCTTCAGGTACCTCTCATAACAAGAGCAGTGATGGCAATATACTAGCCGAAAAAGATTTGGCCAGTATACCGCTAAAATCTCCTAGACACCCTCGACTTGCATAGTAATCTCACTGAAGTACCATGGCCAAACTAGGTTTTGAGCCCCCCAACCCTGCAATTACAAATAGAAATGCCGCAGCATCCTAAATGGTAATTTCCCAAAACAAGGCGACCCCAATATAGACCCTCAAAACACTATAGTCCTTACTATAGGACTCCCCAAAATGGTGTCCCTAATTTTGGGAAACCAACCAAAATGGAAGAAGTTGAGATGAGGCTCTTTGAGGGCCCCTGCAGTGAGCGGAATTGGCAATGCCAGCTTAGATATGATTGAAAAAGTGGCGGTTTCCCAAGATTAGGGGTACCCTTTAGAGGGGGTTTATAAGGGTTCAATAGGGCTAATATGGGGTAATATAGGGATAATGGAAAAGAAAACGGATGCTACTATTTAGGGTTTAGGGCTTTAGTTAGGGTTTCCCAAGATTAGGGGTGCCATTTTGGGGGTCCCAATAATAAGGATTATGATATTTTGGGGTCTATATTGTGGTCCCCCATTTCGGGAAACTACCAAGTGGCAATGGTTGAAGGTTAAGTGGCAGCGGTTGAAGGTTTTGGGTTTCAGGTTTATGGGGACTAAGTAAGAATGGAAAAGAAATTGGAAACTAATATATATATATATACATATATATATAGGGTTTAGGGCTTCAGAGTTCAGAGTGCAGGGAAGAAGCAATTCTTCATGCAGCCCGCGGGGAATCTTTCTCCTAGAAGCTGAAGCTAGACTAATCCTCAAGCTCTGGGCTGATGCCAAGGAACACAGACTAAATCAACATAAGGGATTTAGGGTTTAGGGTTTAGGGTTTAGTGTATCAAACCTGGTAAATGATACGGTTCCCTTATGACGTTAACTTGCGTCAAGTTCCCCGACAGCAATCCAGAAATCCTAGGGCTCAGCGCCGTCTTCGTCCTCTCTGCTACACAATGGAAGAAATTCCTGCATAATCCCTGTAGCCGCGGTTCCCGCTTCATGTTCCATGATCTCATTTGGTTCTCCAAGATGGTAACTTAAGCCAGAACCTTATACAACTCCCAAATGCTGGGCTTTGGAGTATATAGGGGTTAGAGTTGGGGCTATATTATGGTTTTACAGGGGTTATATAGGGATTCTAGGGTATATATCACTATCTTCTTGTTCTTCACGTCCTAGAGATGAGGCCTCAATCGTTCCCCTGCTCTACCCCCCTCCCCCCCCCCCAATAAGAACCTTAATCAATGCGGAACCTTGCAGGGTTGTATAAGGGAGATAGCAGGGGAAGCCCCAAAGACCCCACATTGACATGACTTACCCAGCCTGCATTCGGCGAACTTGCTTGCCGAAAGCTTTCCTTAGAGCTTCAGAGAATCTCGTGACAGGAGCGTCGGTACAAATGTGTTAAGACATAACATAATCGAGTATGATATGATCATTTCATATCAGAATGTAAGTTGCAGTGGCATCATAGTTACTACCCTAACTTAACCCTAACCCCTACACCCTAAACCCTGCCCAAGACTCCATGCAGCTCCCTTTTGAGGTTCATTCCAAATTTCATGAACTACATAGAAGCCCTGTGATCCCTCAGCTGCGATGAGCGTCGTTCCTTTCGCCTCGCCACTTCTTGGTCGGGCCGCAGTCTTTCCTCCGACCTGCCTCCAGAAAGCCGTACCTGCCAGGTTGCTTCTAAGCTCAGGTTTAGGGTTTAGGATTTGGGGTTTAGGGTTTAGGGTTTACGGTATATAAAATGCGCAGGTCCAGCATCTAAAATGAGCTAGAGTCCGAACTCCTAGTATCCCCCTGAGTAGACCCTATAAACGGAACCCTATATAATCTGCCATATGAACCCGTTTAAGGAGTTTAGACTATAGCTCAAATGATGACGTGTTAAGGGTTTAGGCTACGTAAAATCCAAACCCCGGCCATGTCTGAAGCACCTTCACAATGCGACACCGAGATGTCCCGAGCACTTTTGGGCAAGCTTCTTTTTGGAACTGCCCAGTTTAGCTGCTTTATACCTGATGCCTGCGCACAGCAACGGTGCAGCAAAGAATCAAAACATTACAATGCGAAGCATAGAACGTGGTATTTCATGGCCGAAAACGCTACGTATCCACTTACAGCAATTGCTTTGCGAGGTGAACTGCCACGCATGCTTGGCAACAGCCTCTCAACTGATACTCCCCAGGGGCTTGGAGTTGAGGGTTTTGGGATTAACTCAATCTCTCTGATATGAACAACTTGCTACAAGTATTTCGACTACCATGGCTCCTACAGCTACTGCTACTGCTCTTGCCACGGCTACTATGACGACCATGACGACGATTCTCAGTCCCACATATAACCCCTTGTAAACCCCCCCTTCAAGGAGTTTAGATTATAGCTCATATGAACTATAGTCTAAACTCCTAGTATCCCCCTTAATATCCCCTATAGTAGTTCCCTATATAATCCCCTATATAACCCCCCCTTCAAGGAGTTTTGATTAAAGCTCATATGACCAAAATGACTTGACGACCCGTCTCCTCCTGCGCCTATCCATGTAGTCATATGGCATATACTTTGCCCTTAAAGTAGGTATATGGGAACCCCTTTGGGCCCTAAGTATATACCATATACCTACATGGACCCTTTGGGCTAGATTAGGTGCTCCGGGCCTGTATCATCAAAGCCATCGGAGAGATGCCTTGCTCTGCTCTGGGCAAAACACATGCTGAGTTCACCGTTTAGTGCTGAGAGATTCGGGATTTCGGGTTTGAAGGTTTCTGGTTTGAGGTCCTAGGGTGTAGGGTTTTAGGGTTTTTAGCAATGCAGGACAAGGCTGACTTGCGTAACCAAGTTGCAGGTTGAACACAAAGTTTGTCCAGGTTCCTGCCAGGCAGCAGGGGCCCTGAATATTACAGGGGCCTAGAAAATTTACAACATTACCTTTGAGTGCTTTTGAGGTACCCTATACCATAACTGTAGTAATAATATCTGTTTGGGGTTGAATAATGAAAAGGGACCACAGTTTTGAGACCCTCCCATCTCAACTTGCAAAAGCAAATCCAAATCCTTTTATGCGGCCTTCCCCACCCAGGGTGTCAAGGTGGACGATGGTTTTGTTTATCTCCCGAGCGTAGGTGCTGAACCGTATCCTGAGCAGGGTTTAGGGTGAGCAAGCTCTACAGAATCCGGCTGGCATGCAGCAGAACAGGCATGAGTAGCTTAACCTGACCACAACTGGCCACTTTTCGCAATTCCAGAACCTGAAATTATGCTGACTTGCAACTGTTTCTAGATGAATACCATTTAAGGTGGGGTCGAGTGAGATTGTTGTATTTCGCCAGCACGAACTTGGACTGCAGCTGAAATCCCAGAACCGTCCTTTACGGAGCGTCCTGTCTCTCCTTAACCCGCCTTAGAAATATTGTGGGGGAGCATCTGCCGATGGCTTCTGAGGACTCTTTACAACGCCAAAAAAAGTTCCGATAAGATCCCTAATATAGCTTTGGTTACTTCTGGGTATACTGTACCATAATGATAAGGAATTTGTAAGGAGTACGAAGCAATTCGGGGAAACCTGATGTTTTGGAAAAATATGTGGGGAAATAATATTCAATGCTCTAAAGCATGTTGTTCGCCGAGACTCATGTTCACATCCACACAGCTGGGGTGGAAGATCCGTGCTCCGCAGGAAACCTTGGCTAGCTTTGGGGGCCCCTGTAGAAGTACGATTTGTTTGGCTTTAAGGATTATGTAGGGATTAAAGGTAACCGCCATGAAAATACAATGGCTTTAGAAGGATTCTGTGGGAATGAAGCGTAACAAAATCAGAAAAAAACCTGTTCAAACCCTAACAAAATCAGAAAAAACATGTTCAAACCCTAACAAAATCAGAAAAAACATGTTCAAACCCTACCCCTGTAACGTTGAGCAAAGGCGTCATGGAGCCCCAAAGCGGCTTTCCCGTAGATGCCAATCGCGTCATGCCTCGGATCTGTTTTGGGATTACTGTAGGGTTTAGGGTTTAGGGTTTAGGGTCTAGGGTTTAGGGATTACTGTAGGGTTAAAGGGTTCTAAAGTTTACCAAAATTGGGGTCCCATTGGTGTGCAGTACCATACTTGGTGACCCAAATGGGCCCATACTTTTTGAGAAGCATGCCTCGCAGTTTGGACATCTGGGCACCATCTAACATGAGGTTCCACTTGCCAATGGTGAACGGCTGGTTTGTGGAATGGTAGCAGAGGCCAACGTAGACTGTAACATAACAAAAGATTACGTATTTCCGACCTAGAATCATATGTCAAGAACGGACATGTCCTCACGCCATTGAAGGCCGGGAGCATGGAGCAATGGTTTACAAGAACCCAGACCCCCTAAAGGATCAAAAAAAATGGAAGCCCCTAATAATCCCCTAGTTTCCCCCCATGCAGTAATGGGTTCATATTGAGGGGTTCTATTTTTTGGATCCTTTAGGGGTCTGCGAAGCACGGACATCGCAAATTGTGTTTGACAACATCCGCCACCAGCAAGGCGGACCTTCAGCCATCCTCCCTGAGGACAGATGGTACTTCAATCTTCAGCCTGTCCCCAAGTCCCTACCCACATAGAACCCCAATATAACGCAAATATATCCTTAATATAACCCCCAAAGCCCTAGAAACGCGCCCCAGAAAGTGAACTCAACAGCGCCTTGCTGCCCAGGCTCGAAGAGGATCGGTGCCATTCTTGGAGACAGCGGATTCTTCCGTAAGAATCGGATCCAAGAGTCAGGTAAGTGGAAATGTCGCCTCCTCAGATGTTGAAGTCGTCAATTGGAAGCTTCCCAAAATTGGGGGGGGGGGNNTTTTGAGGGTCCCCATAACAAGGCTTACAATATTCTGGGTTCTATATTGGGGTCCCCTCCATTTGGAAGCTACCAATTTGTGAACTAGGTGAATACATGTTGGCTTCGAAGTCTACCTAGGTGAAAGTATGTTTGGCGTGGGTTGCAGGGTTGGTTTGGGAAGTTCTTCAGGTACAGTAGTTCTCAAAAGGGCTTGCCGGTAGAAGTTCTTGATTGCATGAAAGAAGTCAGTACTATTATTACGATGATTACTACTACCATTACCTATTACTATGATTTCTACTATTACGATTTTTACTAGTTTTACTAGTACTACTATTACTACTCAGGTGCTTCTCATTAGCCGCAAGCTTTGACGGCGCTTCTGCAGCCCTTGTCTCCCCGTCTTCCCCTTGTCTCCCATGATGTAGTTCTACTTACTTTTGATTTTAAGGATCTTCGCTGGAGTAATTATCGCGACCTCGAGTTCGCTGTGTCATGTGTCATTATAAACATATGGGCCCGGCCGAGCTGCTGTCCTTGCCAGCTACCTGAACCGCTCTTTACCACCTGCCAGCTGACTATCCATACCTTGGATACTGCGGTCCTCCTTTTCCCAGACCCCCTGAAGGATCCAAAACATGGAACCCCCCAATATGAACCCATTACTACATTGGAAACTAGGGGATTTTTAGGGGGGTCCTTTTAGGGGGTCTGGGTTGGAAACCCTTGACAGCACCTCCTAATCCTTCCCAAGCTTGACCTACACGGCGCCGCCCAGGTTGACATGACGTTGAATCATGCGGTTGCTACCAATGGGCCAATAATCTAGACACCAAAATACTATATATAACCCTTACCGTAGGGACTCCCAAAATATCCCTAGTTTTGGGAAGCACTAAACCCTAAACCCTATACATCCCTCTATAAACCCTATATTCCCCTCTAAAGGTAACCCCAATTTGGAGAAACCCCAATGCACTTTCTACACCTGACCACAGAAAGTCAGCCTCCTGCCTGATGAAAGCACGACGAAGATCCAAAATCCTAATGTAGGGTTTAGGGTTTAGGGCTTAGGGTTTAGGGTCTTTAGGTGTAGAGTCCCCCTTGAGTAGATAGAATGTGGCTTTGAGAATATTTGAATAAGATCCCCCTTACCCCATATTTTATCTACTTAAGGGGGATTATAGGGTTTAGGGATCAGGGGCATCAGCAGGCAGTGGGAAGGCTCATTCCAGGTAGAACGAAACAACTAGACACTAGCTGATGGCCTTTAGGGTTTAGGGTCCAGAGTTCCGGGTCTAGGGTTTAGGGTCTAGAGTTGGGTTTAGGGTTTCGGGTTCAGGCTGATGGCCTTTAGTGTGTAGGGTCTAGAGTTTGGGGTTTGTGGGCTATGAAGCTGGCTCAAGGCAGGCATCCTGCAAATTATCATGGGTCCTGTAGGGATATTCCCCCAATAATGGAGAATCAAATGGAACACAAACTTGAAAATTACATGGGAACTGTGATTATGTAGGGGTTTGGGGGCTTGTGGGGCCTACACTGGGGCCCCCAAGACAGCAAAGAACCCTGAACCTTAAAGCGAGATCCCGTTGCTAGACTACATTTTCCCTTGCTTTGGCAGATTGAGGCCCCCACATCCAAAACTGAGGTCCAGGGAAAGCGAAGCCAAGATCTTCCCAGTGCGCGCCCTGCAAGGGCCCCAACGGATCCATGTGAGCTATAGTCTAAACTCCTTAAAAGGGGGGGGTTATATAGGGGATTATTTAGGAGACCATTACAGGCGTTATTGAGGGGGATACTAGGAGTTTTGACAATGACGCATGTAGCTGCATGGTATGGAACTTGGGCCCCAAAGTAGTGACGTGACACCCCTCTGAGCCGGAAGTATAAAAACTATACACCTACGTGGCCATCGAATGGACTCCTTTTCATATGGACTGTTCCTAGTAGATTACTGACTCT
Source organism: Symbiodinium pilosum (assembly GCA_905231905.1). Lineage (NCBI taxonomy): Eukaryota > Dinophyceae > Suessiales > Symbiodiniaceae > Symbiodinium > Symbiodinium pilosum. The sequence goes on along the minus strand of CAJNIZ010046070.1, from coordinate 95,608 downwards.
ATACATATATCTACACATGGATATATATAGAGAGAGAGAGAGAGGACAGTTGTCTATGGATGCCCCTAAACCCTAACTCAAAACCCGAAACCCAATCTGGAATGTACCAGGCCAGAATCCCTGAGGACGCCTCCTCAAAGCTGACTGTCTTGTGAAGGGTGGCACGGAGCTCGGCCAAGACGTCCTCGCCTGAGACTTGGTGTAACTGGCCTTCGCGCTTAGGTATTTTGTGGTGTCTTGTTGTTGTTTTGAAGCCTTTTGCAGGTGCAGTGCTCCCAGAAACCTTTCCAAATACCAGGGAAGGCCTGCCCCCGCTTGGTTCTTTGGTCTGGGGCTTGAAGTTCGATTTTTCGGCATGGGTGAGAAAGGCAACAGAGGTTTTGATCACACGGCTGGCTCCAGTGCCGATCCCTTGCCCATTACTTGCATAGCTCCATACCAAATACTGCACAATTGGAAGCACGACCAATGGCTCGAGCGTGTTGATTCTTAGCTGGGCTTTGCTGGCCGAACTGCCGAAGCAGGGAGCAGACTCATCAGTTTTGAGTACTGCTGCCGTGTCACAGAGGAAGTTCCTGACGACCACCACCGGCTCCTCTCAGCCAGAGCTGCTTTCAAAGTGCAAGCCTTCTTCAAGGGGAGGGGAGGCATAGCTCCAAAATGTTAACATTGCTTGAACCACAGGATCATGCCTGCCTTTGGCACACTATCCACCCTCGCCTAAAAAAAAAGCCAACAGGCGCGGTCTGGAACAAAGCATTTCGGTCCTCATCTTCGCCAAGATGAAGGATGTCGACATCTTCCTCCTTGAAGCCTGATACACCAGGTTCGGGCCCCGCAGTGAATGAGTAGCACCGTAGCGACCACAAGGCAAGTGATCCCTGCGTCATTGTCTCCCTGTCGCACGATCTTCTTTTGAGAGCTTATGTCATTTGATGCAACTGATAGAAATGCAAATTGACGCTGTAATGCTGTCAGCACACTAAACTTTTCCACTCTCAACAGGGCCGGCGTCAGCAAGGAGGGCTATTCATCCAGGAGTGGAAATGCCAATTGAATCGCCTCCCCCCCTTGAAAAATGCTTGTGCACAATTCCCAGCTTCCTGACAGGAATCCTACTTGGAGGGTCAGGGGACTCAGTAAGTAGGTTAATAACCCCTATAAGCCATATAATAAGCCCAGTTATCCAACCTACGTACGAAATCCTCATGACTCTCCAAGTCGTCCATTTGAGCCAGGTGACAGCAAAGTTCCTCCTTCGGACAGTCGGGGCAATGGCAGCAGGCTCTGTGATTCGGAAATGGTTCAGGGGTGAGGTCTGCACATGGGGTTGTTCTCAAAATTATGGGCCCCTTTGGGCTATAGGTTGAATTACGGCACCGAATATTCAGGGGTACCAAGATGGGACCCGAAATTTTGGGAACTACCCACATTGGGGAGTAGGTCTGTGTCAAGAGGAGCAGGAATTTCAATCTAAGTGCAACTAGACTGCGCCTGACGGCAAACTTTAAGCCCCTAAAACCAAATCTTTTATCCGGAGCATCAGCTGGCTTCGCAGAACATGAGGGACTTTTTTGAAGTTGGGACTTTCTCTGGGCTCCAACAATTGGGATTGTACGATGACTGTGGGTAACCTCTGCTTATAGCTCTTGGGAGTATCCACATGGAAGTTTGCAAAACTGGGTGAACCCAATATAGAGCCCAAAGAACAAGGGCCCCCCAAAAACAACCTCGTTCAGGAAACCTACAACCCCTCTTACAGGGACCCCTCCTGGGCTGGCCCCTAAAACCCTTTGAAAAATATTAACATATAGGGTCCCCTATTAAAGCAATTAGGGAAAATATTAAATATCCCAGGGGCCTACCCAGCCTAGACGCAGAGTGGTTGGAAACCCCCGCATCCCTCTGGCAGGTCCTCACCGAGCTGCTTTGCCGCTGCCACATGCAGAAGGGGCCAGAAGCGAAGCATGGCACCGAAAGCGCCATCTGGGCATGCTTGGAATAAGGTGCTGGAGTATATTACACTGAAGGTATACAATCTGTTTTCAATTTGGGGTGAGACCCTAAACTGGAAGATGCCATGATCGCCCTCTCTTTTCTGGAGCTTGCGCTTAGCAGCTTTGCCAGCGGACGGCTCATACGTCCGATAGAGTGACACAAATTTGTGGCTGCTGACGACATTCACGCTTTGAACCTTAAGACTGGCAAGAGCATGCGGCTTCTTGAGAAATCATGGATCGTCCTGTTGCTGGCAAGAACATGAAGCTTGGCTGCAATAGTGCAGAGGGTGGAAGAACAACATCACACTCTCATTGAAACAGGAAGCAGGCCATAACCAACTAAAACCCCTGATTCGGGATCCCCAACCAATCCCATCATGCTCCCTGAAGGGACCCAAGCCCCAGCCCAAACTCCTAGGAAGATGAAAAATCAATCACCCCTGAAATCAAAACAGAATAGCCCTTGTTTATTGATTCATCACCCTAAACCCTAAACCCTTGGGAAGGTCTGGGTGTGGCTGCATCAACACGCTAGGCACCTCAGGCCGGACTGGCCGAGCTGCCAGTTCCCTCAGCCTTAGAGGGGCTAAAATTCTACCTGGGCCCCAATCCCCAAAAGTATGCTGAATGATACCCTTTTTTTCTTGATTTTGACGCTTTTTTTCGGGTGCAGGTAGGATTGAAAGGATTCATGGGGTTCAGCATCTAGGGCCTGAGGCTTCAGGATTTCAGCCCAAAGCTTCAGATTCCTCTAAGAAGTTGATCCCGCCCAATCTTCCCTTCCTTATTCTACACTTTCTACGCATTTACAGTCTGGAATACAGATGGGGGGCCCCTATATAGCCCATTATAGTAGTTTCCATTTTCTTTTCCATTATCCCCATATAACCCCTATATATCCCCTATATACCCCATTATACTATAGTAGTTTCCATAGGGTTTAGGATCCTCCCTCAGGCAAAAAAAGCCCCTTCTACAAGGACATCTGGAAAGCCTCTTGGAGCAGACAGATTCCTACGTTCGTATGGCCATCCAGGGTCTTTATTAACGGCAGGTTCGCACAATGTCAACTTTTATTGAAAGGCTGAGTTGAGGGCCTGGTTCAATTTCACATGCAGTCAGAACTTAAAATTTAGGGCCTTAGCCCAAACTCCAACACTGCAACTGGGACTCTCGACCCTAAATAGCCAACCTAACTCTCATGTAACCCCTATATAATCAACACATAATTTAGTAGGTGCCATTTTATTATCCATTACCCCAATATAACCAGGTCCCTGGACAGCCCTGAGGTGCTTGGGCCCATGGCTTGCTGTGGATCTCCTCCTTTCGAATGCGCTGCCTCGGTTCTCACAGGATGAAGAGGGTTAGCAACAATAAGACCCAATTTATATACTCATGCCATTTGTTCTGCTGTAATTGCTGATTTCACCGCCGCTGCTGATGCAGTTCCCCTCTGCCCCTTCTTCTCCTCCTCATCCTGCTCCTGCTCCTCCGTCTCCTCCTCGCCGCTATGTCTACTGGCAGCAGATTGCGACAGCAAGGAAGACAACTAGAACCACTTCTACACCATTTCCTACCTGCTTCCAATACCATGCATGCTGCTTCTTCTGCTCCTACCGACCCGTGCCAGTTCTACGTGTGCTACTGCTTTTGTTGTTGCCATTCATTGTTGTACTGCTTGTACTGCTATGCGTACATCTTTAGTGCTGTTGCAGTGGGTGTGGATGAAATTGTTTTCGTATTTCCGTCGCCTGGTGCTGGTTTGGTGCATGCGTGCATGATTGCTAATATTGCGGCTGCTACTGCTCCTCCTTCTGCACGTCCTCCTCCTCCTCGTCCTGCTGCTGCTGCTGCTGCTGCAATGGGGACCAACACGGCAGCCGGCGGGCGCCGCCGCAAAAAACATTACCACCATCAAGTAGTGCTTTTGTCCTTCTACTGCTAGCATTTTCCCCAAAGATTGCCTTACACAGCCTGTTCGCAATCTCTGCTCCGAGTTTGCTGAGGCTGTGCCTTCGCTAAGACTTCCAGAAATATTAATAGGGGGACCATAATATAGACCCCAAAATACTATTGTCCATATTATTATGGGGACCCGTAAAAAGGTACCCCTCCTAAACCCTAAACCCCAAACCCCAAACCGGTACGAAAATTACGACATTTCTGAGCCAGCCAGCTCGTTCTTGAGATCGTCGCGGAGCATGGATAGAGCAGCATCCTTTCCGTGTCCAGGTATTGTCGGTAATATAGGGAAATATAGGGTCATGTAGGGATAATGGAAAATAAAATGCATACTACTATTTCAGAGTTTAGAATTTAGAGGTTAGGGTTTGGAAATTTGGGGGTCTAAAATCTGAGGGTTTCTCAAAGTTAGACGCGGCATAGGGACCTCAAGGATATTTGGGGATTATGAAGGGCCTATGGAGGGTCTTCTGCAAGGATTGAAGAGCTTTTGGAAGCTCCCGTTTGACATGAAGGCATTGGCTAAGATGTGTTGACGTTGACGCATCAACTGCTACAAATGCAGCTTAATTCAAGTAGAGGGGCATGGGAATGCATAATTTCATAATGGGTAGAGCGGTGATATGCTGCTTTGCGTTGATTCTCATTCTAGACTTCGAGAAGTTTCTAAGAAGAACCGGATCCCGTTTGCAATCCCTCTATATCCCTAGGTCCCTACGTATATATGACATCTGCAAGGCGATTCCTCCAAATCATCCTAACCACCTGGCATTTCACAACCCCCCGTTCCCGAATGCTACATACATATGGCCTGTAGCTCCCAAAGTCTAATGGCGACCACGTTCAGTACTACAAGCTGGGGGCGTTTGGTATTTCAGGGGAAGGGACTCTTCACGCAGACTTTAGGCTTCATACGTTTGTGTGGGCATGGCTCGGATGCCAGGCCAGAAGCCTTAGGGTTTAGGGTGTAGGGCCATGAGCTGAAGGCATATCAAGGCTACGGATGCCTTTTCCGGCGCTCCGCAGTTTGAGACCCCATAAGGGACTGCGGGACCCTGAACTCTAGACTCCACTCACACCCCCAAAAAAACATCGGAGCATCCTCAATAACTGAACCCCCAGATTTTAAACCCTAGATCGTAAATCCAGAACCCCGTCCTCTCCCCTAAGCCTAAAATCCCAAACCTTAAAGCCGAAACCTAAACCCTAAACCAGCATAAATCCTAAATCCCTCAAACCCTGGGCCCTTTTCCTTCATCCCTAAACCCTAAATCCTATACCCTCAGACCCTAAACCCTTAATCCCTAAACCCTAAATCCTAAACCCTAAATCCTAAACCCTGAAACCCTAAACCTTTAATCCCTAAACCCTAAACCCTCCAACCCTCAAACCCTAAACCCCAATCCCTAAGCCCTTAAAGATGACATCTTAAAGCCATCTCCAGCCTGCTTGCTGAACGCCAGGCCCTGCGTCCGCTGTAGCTCTCCAAGCTCCTTGAAACTCATATGAGCCATAATCTAAACTCCTTAAAGGGGGTTATATAGGGGGATTAGGGTTTAGGGTTTAGGGTCTAAACTCCTTAAAGGGGGTTATATAGGGGATTATATAGGGGACTACTATATGGGGTTATTAAGGGGGATACTAGGAGTATGGGGGTTGCCCAAAATTAGGGGTTGGGGGTCCCTATAGTAAGGACTATAGTATTTTGGGGTCTATATTGGGGTCCCCTTATTTTGGGAAACTACCATATTTCAGATTAGGGTTTAGGGTTTTGGATTTAGGATTTAGGGTTAGGGTTTCGGGTTTAGGATTTAGGGTTTAGAGCTTCGGGTTTAGGATTTAGGGTTAAGGGTTTCGGGTTTCGGATTTAGGGTCAGGGTTTCGGGTGTAGGATTTAGGGTTTAGGGTTTAGGATTTAATTAGGGTTTAGGATTTAGGGCTGAGGGTAGGACTTAGAATAGGGCTTTGGGGTACTGTACATTGTGCTACAGTCATATAAGGAGTGCACAGGGATAACTTTGGTGCCTCTTCAGGCGTCTACATTGGGTAGTGACCCCCGCTTAGTAACTGTCTATAATTGGGTTACTATGATTATGGGGGGTTATTTATTACGACTTCACACTTGTTGTCCAACTGTTCCGTGGTGCGGGGGCAATACCCTTTCAGTTCTTTATGATTCTACAGGGGCAGAGGGGTTTTATGGGGCTGCGATTCGGCGTGTCTATAGGGGCTATATAAGGTTTAGGGTTCTGGGATTGTGGTTGAGGATTAATGTCGGGCTCTGATTATTAAACCCCCTCCCCCCCCCCAAACAAGTCCGGAT
>CAJNIZ010046070.1:59626-88964 GCA_905231905.1 Symbiodinium pilosum | reverse complement strand
TTATTATTCCGTTCGGGCTGATTTTCGCTCTAATACGACCCCCTTTTGTAATCCGAATCCGACATTACGGATTTGGGTTTAAGGTTTAGGCCTTGGTGTTTACCCTAGACCCTAAGCCCTTGATGGGGATCAGGGTCTGAGTTTATGGAGGATAGGGTTCGCGATGGAACATAGAATCGCTTTCGGAAATCCCAATGTAACAGGGGTATATGGGGCACCTGGTGGGTCTAAAGGTTTAGGCTTTTAGGGTTTAGGGTTTAGGGTTTAGGGATTAAGGGTTTAGGCTTTCATTCTGCTTCTTTTTCTTGTAGTTCCGCTCTTGGGGGTCGCGGCTGCTGCCGTAGATGAGATGATCCTCTTGTTGACACGTACGCATACCATAGATTTGCGATTTTATGGGTTGAAGGTTTTAGCCGTTGAGAACGAGCACGTCGTGCTGAAAGTGAGATCTTGTATTACATAGCCATCTGCACAGAAGGGAGCCTTCTGGACCAAGTAACTTGGGAGCCCAGTAACCATCTCATAATGCTATAAGGGTACCTTTTCCTTGTTGGGGAGCCCAGAACCTAAAACGGGTAACAGACTACTGGGCTTCCTAGAATCCTAGAAGTTGATCAGAGATTGCACCAATCCGCGATCGTACCTTATAAACCATTGAACAATCCCAGTTTCCACGTCATTTGCCATGTTCTGTTCCATTGAACTCTCCATATTCTACCCCTACACCCTAAAAAGTAGCTTCCATTTTCTTTTCCAATCCCTGTATATACCCCTAGACCCTTAGAAACTCTAAGGCCACAAAAATCAACCCCCGGACAGCTCTCTTCTGCTGAAGACTTCGGCGGCCTCCACGCGTTCCCTTCCGATCTCCAGGTCGTGCAGCCTCTGGGCCTGCTGGGACATTGGGGCATTGGAGTAATAATAGGGTGATATTAGGGTTATATTGGGATAATGGAAAATAAAATGGAAACTACATAGGGGTTCTATAGGGGTTATTATAGGGGTTATTATAGGGGTTATATTGGGATAATGGAAAATAAAATGGAAACTACATGGATAATAGGGGTTCTATAGGGGTTATTATAGGGGTTATATTGGGATAATGGAAAATAGAATGGAAACTCTATTTAGGGTTTTGGGTTTATGCTTTAGAGTTTAGAGCTCAACGTCTTAGAGTTTACGCGCTTAGGGTTCAGAGTGTATAAACGCACGTGGCGAAGGAGAAATCAGAAGAGATGAAATTCTATGCAGCACCTATTACATGATGGTACCCAGGCGGGTCCATTACCGCAAATAGAGCTGACTCGTATATCCCTCCGCATGTACCCTACAGCAGTGGCTCCACAGAGGCCCCTACAGTACACCAGATCTTTTAGTCAGCCTATACTACACCTCTTTTCCGTTTTGGGGCCTTCCGTCGCACATCCAATGCGGCTTCTGGGGCTGGAACCTCCGAGCAATCTTGTAAGCATGATCATTGAACACCACGTTAACTCGTACAGGAAACATCTGTATCGTATCCATTTCTATGCACCTGTTGTGCAGATGACTAGTCTTATTATTCTGCTGCTTTTGCCATGTGAAGGCAAAGAAACCTCCTGTAGTACGATTTCGGACAAGGCTGGTGCGCAACAAATCTTGTGCAAGACACTACTGTGCAGACTTTCTGCGTAAGAACTCCACATTAGACACACCCCCAACCAAAAACCAATCCCTACATACCCCATAGTCCCCATAGGGAAGCCCATGTAGCAATCTAGGTGTTTCTAATGAGGCGGCTTTAATTTGACCACATGCACACTCAGCCTAAACACGCTCACCAACATCACAGCAAAAGTGTGACGGACTTCCATGATTCTCCAGTACAAGAGTAAGAGTAATAAAAACAACCTTAAACCCTACGAAGAATAAGCCCTGCTTAATCAATCTACAGTTCCTTTGGCAATGGCATGCCGTCGCCTGGCTACTCACATCCGACTCCAGACGCTCCATGCGGAAGGAGATCTCCTGCCGCTAGCACAGGAGGAGGAATGGAAAATGAAGTGGAAACTACTAGTATGCCATGTCGTATGGGCTTATGAGGATAGGAGCGGGAACAGCAGGAGAGGGACGGAAGGAGGGTCATTTGTAGATCTGTTGGTGTTATCCTTCGAGAGCAAGTGCCCCTGCTTTGTGACACTCATATAATCGAAATGGACCCTGGAACTCTACAAACCTTCTAGGGGCCCATACTCAGGGCCCAGGATAGCACGTGGGAGCAGCGTTCGGAGGCGACATGATAATCCGCACTTTGGAGCACTTGTAAATTTGAGGCTTCTGGCGGTTGGCCTGCTAAGCAAGGCTAATTGATGGATGCAAGGTCTCAAGATGAGCTACAATCTAAACTCCGAGTATCCCCCTTAATAACCCCAATAGTGGTCGCGCGCCCTCTGAGCGCCCACTTTACTGTAGCTCTCTTGTCTCATGGTTGTTGTCACCTTACAGCCGCTAGCCTGGATGGCTCTACTTGTTCATTTGACCTATCTGGCTTCAAATGCAAGAAGATAACATCTGCGTGCTTTCGTTCAAACATGTACATGACACTACCTGTCAGAATTCTACTGCCATACAATGCCCTATGTATTCTTGATCGGAATATCGTGCAAATTCCTTCGCTCTCATGCTTTCTTCCACTCTTTCCCTCTCGCTGCCCGCATTCTTGGCGGCAAGCGGTTTAGAATTTAGAGTTCAGGGTTTAGGGTTGAAGTATGTACAAGACACCACCCGCTCAGCCAGACTTTTGACACGTCTCACTTTGGAAGCTCACTTCGTCGCCTCTCCTCCCTCCTTTGAGAGAGAAAGCCACACATGCAGTGGAATCCCCCACACACGGGAGTGAACTAATGTAGAGGCTTAAATGGGGGTTTCCCATAATTGGGGGTACCAGTTTGGGGGTCCCTATAATAAGGATTATAGTATACTGGGGTCTATATTGGGGTAGCCTTATTTTGGGAAATTACCAAATAGTTGGAATGGGGTTTTGAAGTACGGTAGTTACTCATACGATGCTTTAAGTATACAGGAATTATGAGAGGAAAATGACGTTAAGTTCGCATGCTCCTGCATTACAACTCAAGTGTTAGCAAGGTTCCTAAGTCTATCAAGTAATTTTGAGGCCGGCATGTGAGTTTTCAGAAAATTTGGGGTCCCAAATACTAGACCCCAATGTATTATGATCCAGAATTATAGGATATCCCCAAGACGGAGCCCCTCATGTTTCTGCGAAGGCTTCACATCCCCAAACAAACAGCTGCAGCATTGACACCTTAATGATAGGACTACAAGTCTGGTGAATTCCATGACGCAATATTCATACACCTATAAAAGTAATAGTAGTATTACTACTATGAGAAATACTAGTCGTAATACTAGTAACAATAATAGAAGTAATACTTCTAGAAATACGAAAAGTAGGCATAAGTATAGTTGTACTTCTAATAAAGTGTTTGCCAACTTTGCAAGTCGCTGGGCAAGAACTAATCAAAAGCCTCAGGCCTCAACCAATCCAAAAGTCTCACCTACTAACTTCATCACTACTACCTAATGTTGGGGGTTTCCCCAAAAATGGGGGTACCATTTTGGGGGTCCCCATCTTTTGGGAAACTACCAGTTAATCATTCTCGCACGCCCGTACCCATACACCAAAAACTTTCGTAACGGCCCCCGTGAAAAATGTGAGGGCTCCAGGCCACTTTGGCCCAACGCTGCCTGCCTTTCCACAAGCACGCGCTGTCAGCGAATTGTGCATACATCCTGTTTCTGAAGGTCGCATGGAATATGGATCATTAATGGTCATTCTATCAGCAGAAAATTGGCGGTTTCTGATTGAGAATGTGATGTCGTGTCTGTAAACGCCGCGTTTGTGCAAGGGGAATTGTCAGGGTTCGGGCTCCTTCACCACGGAAGTTGCTCGCTCAGCTTTGCCAAACAGTACCCGAAATTCTGAGCCGCATTTCGGGGTGCCTATGACCAGGCCTTAACCCTCAGCCGACAGTGAAACTGGAGCGGTCTCGTGATAAACGGCATTGACAAATGCTTGGCGGAGTGGTGTTTACGTATGTGTCTAGGGGATTGAGGGAGTACTTGTCAGGGGTCATATATGGAGTAGCTTGGGAAAATACCCTTATGGTCCTGCTTGCCACGGAGAATGCCTGCAGCTCTGGTGGTGTTACATGTCCGAAGAAACCACAAATCCTGATTGTCACCCCCAAAGGGGACATGTAGGAAACTCCCTCCATGTATTCCTGATTTGGAGTCCCCACAACTAGTGTCTGGGTACCACGTCACTCCACAGACCACAGATGTGTATATAAGGAGGTTTTCCAAAATTAGGGATACCTTTTCCGGGGTCCCCATAATAAGGACTGTAGTCTTATGGGGCTATATTGGGGTTCCCCTATTTTACCATATACATCTATGAACCCAAAAGAAAATCTGACAGCCCTTTTTCATAGGGTGCTACCGGAGGTGCCATATTAGATCCGGGGTGTAGAAAGTTCTGCTCTAGGCACGAGACGGCGGCTCTTGGTCAAATCTGGCATGGAGCATGGGCACAAGCAATGGTTGCCAGACTTCCTAGATCCCTCAAATCACCAACCGCAAATGTCCGGTTTCCCCGTCCAAAACAATCGTAGACCACATGCTAGACTGCAGGGGGTTCCTGATTGCTTCAGGAATTTCCTGTGGGCCAGATGCTTCAGTCGGGTTTCTGGGTCGTTGTCTCCATCTCAGTCTGTTGAAGCCGTTGACTCCACATCTTACATCCTAAGCCCTAAACCCTCAACCCTGAATCCTAGACCCAAACTATCGTGCCCATGGACCCATGGACCGGGTGTGCGTGCAAGTTGCCCACTCAACGTTTTCGACCTCATCTCCTTAGCCAGCTCCCAGCTCGCATATGTAGAAAAGGAAAATAACACGAAGAATAGTTTATGCAGCACACTGTGTGCAGAATAGGATTCATGTGTATGTACGTATGTATGTATGTATGTGTGTATGTATGTATGTACGTACGTACGTAGGTAGGTAGGTATGTATGTATGTGTTCGTCCCAAGCAGCTCTCGCTGAAAGGACCCTGACAAAGGGATCATGTGAGCGGGGCGGCAAATAGGAAATCATGCAGTACCTGTTGGGGAACATGCCCATCCCTGAATGGATACCTGACGCCAAGGCCTTCAACACTTTTCTAAAACAGAATAAGATGCTGTCGCAAGGTTTTTTGCAGGACATACCGCCAAAACATAGCAGATTGGAAAAGGAAGCCTACCATACTAAATACTCGCTCACATTCTGTTTGCCTTTTCCGGAGACACTGGGAGCTGCTAGGCTTTGAAAGCATCTACAAGAAGCGTACTAGGAATGGATACGTGTTGGCCCGTGGGCTGTTATGGTCCCCCATGAATTAGTGCGCCTTCAGTGGCCATGCCGTCAAAACCTGCATCTTTAGGCGTTTGATTTCTAATTAATCTTGCGCCCTCAGTCTCGGATACACCATGAAAAAAGCTTCCGTAGTATAGGAATTGAAATGAAGGGCATGATACGGGGATCATGGTGTGTCTCTATTGAGGATTAATCCCCTCCCCCCACTATTAAACCCCCCCACCCCGCTGAACATTAAATACTGCTCGTATGTGGTATATCATAGTACTTTGGGAGTATTTAATATTATGAGGGGTGGGGGGATTTAATGTTAGGGGGGGATTATACTAAGACTCTTCAGAAACTGCAATATGAGCCATAATCTAAACTCCTTACATGGAGTTATATAAGGGATGATATCGGGAAGTATTATGGGGCTTATTAAGGGGAATACTAGGGGTTTAGACTATAGCTCATATGAGGAGCCGGATGCTCACATCGACTGGGGACAGTGACAGGCGTTAGGGTAGGCAGCTGTGCTAGCCCAAGCTCTGTAGATATAATCTGTGGAAGCACCTATATGGAGCTTGCGGGCAGGATAGTGGTAGACTGCGGCAACGCACGTAATGACCTAAGTGGTACTTTTCCCGTAATCAGGGGACCCCAAATAAGCCCCAATATACTATAATCCTTATTATGTGGAGCCCCAAAATGGTATCCCTAATTTTGGGAAACCACCAAGTCAAGTATGGTACGGCAATCTGATACTGCGACTACGCAAAGAAGCTCAAAACTCCTATTTGACCATGGCACCTCCAGTTCGGTCCGGGTACATCATCTCCACCTCATCAAAGGGCATCTGGGGGTTGGAAAGAATTTTAGGATCCTGTCTAGAAGTCCCACAAGATCGAGGAATGCAGCTTATGGGAGGATAGAAAGGCGACCCCATTCGATGCCCATCTCATCTGAGAAACGAAGCTATGAGATTTCCCGACGGAAAAACCTGGCTTTTTACTATACAGGGACCCAAAGGAATATAGCATCTTGCTCCTGCCAGTGGGTTTAAGGCGAAGTATAGGGGGTAGTTGACAAAAGCTTGATCCTGAAGCCCCACAACACTCCTAAACCCAAACCAAACATCCCTAACTTGAAGCCATACACCCTGTTTTCTACAGACCCAAAACCCCCGAACTTGATATCCGACACGTTCATCTCTGCAAAACCAACCCAATCCGTAACTTGAATCACTCCCTAAACCCTAAACCCTTTAACTTAAACCCTAATGACCAAGATCTACGAACCTACACTCAGACCTCTACAAACCAAGTAGTACAGCAGCCTATAGTCCCCCTGAAGTAGATAGAATATGGCTTGGGGTATATTATAATGAGATGCCCATATACCCTATATTCTGTCTACTTAAGGGGGGCTAGATTCCAATAGAATAGGGTTTGGGGGGTATCTTGTATTGTGAGTATACAGGGAATATGAGGGCATAATATTGGTAGTTATTTAGGCTTCTACAGTACCCCCTATCCTACCTAGTCACCTGATCCCTCACAAATCTCAAACGAGCTGGCCTGCTTCACGGGAGGAGTGGCCTTAGGTTGGGCTGTTAGGGTCCTCATGGGTTCTCCTTGACATGATGTGGCCGAAGGTCTGGGTCCACAACAACTGTATTTTCAGAAGACTGTTTAATGTGCTAAAGGAGCACAAAGGGCCTAGGGAATTGAGAGAACGTTCTGTGTCTGTTGGCTCCGCAGAGGTGGCCGACCTCGTTTCTAGTTGGGTTTGTGCCTCCGCCTCAGTCTCATATAAGGCTACGATGAGAAACAGACCTCCGGATTATATGGGAATGTTTGAACAAGGGGGCGATTTGGACCATAGGCTGCATGGAGGGTGCCATGAGTGGATCATGGCAGGCCTCTAAGTCTGCATTGAAAACTTACTGGTGGTTAATAGGGAACAAGGGAGTACAAACCCATAATCCCTACATACCATACTCCCTACTAACCCCAGTAAGGAAAGTGACATTGATGTCTTCTTCTCTTCCCTAAACCCTAAACCGTAAACCCATGTTTTCTTCTCTTCCCGCATGCGCTTCTTGGGACCGGACGGTCCCAGGCTTTGGGGTTACGCAGTTTGCTAGTCCAAGTTCCGCAGCCATGCTTTCCTAGTAGAGGTTAGTAGGGAATAAGGGTTTGGGGTTCAGGGTTAACAGGGAACAAGGGAATATATCAGATATACCATGAAGAAAATGTATCATATATGTATATACAATGAAGGGAATATAGCATGTAGGAATTGTAAAGGGATGTTATAGGGAGTGCTTTTCCTTATTCCTTGCTAATCACAGTAAGTTTTGATACGAGTGGCTTCCTGGAGGCTCTAGGCAGGATAGCGACTGTAGGAGAAGATGTTACAACCTAAGTCAGGTATGGTAAGACACTCTTCTACTGTAGTTACCCGCGAACCTAGAGAATGTTTGTGCTACTTGAGCCAAAAGTAGACCCGAGGCTCATAAACGTTTGCATAATCACAGTTTCCTTTTTATGTTCCATTAGCATTTCCATTTGATTTCCCGTTATTGAGGTAATATCGCCTAAACCGCCTAAATCCTAAATCATCTCTATATGAGCTATAGTCTAAACTCCCAGTATTCCCCTTGGTAACCCCTATTAGTAGTCCCCTATGTATTCCCTCATTTAACCCCCTTGAAGCAGTTGAGATTATGGCTCATATAACCCACATGCACATCGTGTTTATAGCTACTCGCAAAGACTGGAAAACCCTAAACCCTAAACCCTAGACCCTAAACCCTAATAAGTCCCATTTGACCAAGGCACTTCAACTGGGCGGAGTGCACCGTCCGGTCAGGATACATCACTTCGACCTCCAAGCAACGGCAACAATATATTATATATTATATGAATGGGGATCATGGAAAATGGAAACTATAATGGGGGTATATAGGGGCTTAGGGTTTAGGGTGGTTAGGAGGACCCCCCACCCTGTAATAGTGATATAAGAGGAAAATAAGAGGACCCTAATATGATCCCTATTATCCCCTATAGTCACTATGACAGGGTGGGGGGTCCACCTAAACAATATATTATATGGGGTTATATTAATGGGGATAATGGAAAAGAAAATGGAAACTATAATGGGGTTATATAAGGTTCAGGGTTTAGGGGATATGTTTGGGGTTCCCCCACTACTCCCCCCTATACTACCCCCCTTAAATTAACCTTCATTGAGCCTAATTATCCCTAAATAACCTGGATTGGGGGTGGAACCTAGGGGCGTAGTATAGAGGGCGGCAGTAGGGGAACCCATGACATGTGGAGCGTTGTAAAAAATTGGGGTCCCTTTAAATGAGATATACGGGAATGATGCGGGGATATTTGAGGAAAACATAGGATCACAGTAAACAGGCCCGTTTTAGGACGTTATGTCATAACCGTTCCGTGCTTTTCCGAGGAGTGAACTTTTTTTGGTTGTTTGCTGAGCAGGGACTTCAAAAGAAGATTTGTAATCATTCAGGATAATTTCTATCACCCCCTATACAAGCCCAGCTTCCATTTTATTTCCATTTTCTTGTCCAGCTGATTCTCCTCTATTGGGGGGATACATCCCATGTAAACCCGGAACCCTGAACCCTAATCCCTAAACACCAGAGCGAGTTTGGCTTCTCGGTGCGACATTCAAGCTGGTAGACCCTCGCAGTTTGGAGGGCAACACACCACCAGAAAGCTTGACAACTTGCGTTTAGGGTGTAGGATTTTAAGGCTTATACACCATCTGGACGGTTTTGGATTAACTAAGGTTTAGGGATCGAACCTATACAGAATTGGGAGCTGAACGGCAGCAGGGTAGAATGCAATCCAGAGCCCCTTCCGTGAAGACAACTGGAACCAGCAGAAGGTATGTGGGTGTGCTTGCCATGACAGCAGTTCCACAGACCTAGGGTCAGTTTGGGGGCCCTTTCAAGTTTTAATTTTCATGTCGTTATGAGGATTATATGAGGATTAACTGTAACACTTAAAAAATGTTGCTATAAGGATTATATAAGCATTAAGGGCAACAATAAAAAACCGAACCTGCCCTTGAGACTTTGGCGACCGCTGGCTACTAACCCACAGAGCTCGTCAGAGCCCCTAAAGGATCCAAAAAATGGAAGCCCCCCAATATGAACCCATTACTACATTGGGGAAACTGGGGAATTTTTAGGGGGTTCCAAAACCCCCCTAAACCCGTCTAGCATTCTCTAGGAGGTCTGGGCAGTTGTGATGCATAAATAGGAATGTATATGGGGATATTTAGGGTAAAGGGGCTTATAGGGGATGTGTAGGGTTATATGAGAATACATTTTTTGGGGGGTTTTGGGTTTATAGGGGATATAAGGATTATATGGATATATTCGGGTTGTAGGGTTTAGGGTCACATGACCCCACAAAGGACCCCACATGGTTGCAACAAAGGTTGGATTCAGCGGCAATAGCGAGTACCCACAACCGCAGCAGTGCTGCTTAAAACGAGGTTTAGGGGTTTTGGGGTCTAGGGCTTAAGGTTTAAGACATGTTTGGTCCTTCAACCAAGCCTCAACATGCAAACCAAAAACCCACCCCAGTCTCTCCAAACCAAGAAACCTCTGAACTTGAAACCCCAGGTCCTGCCGTAAACCCTAAAATTTTAATCCCCACAAAGATCAGATGCGCCGGCTTCATTTTTTGAATGAGATGCTGCAGCCAAGAAGAGGATATAATCGAACTCGATATCGGGGACTATAGTGTCCTCAAAGTCAGTACTTCCCAAATGTCGATACTCCGAGTATCCCCCTGAATAAGCCCTATAATGATCGCCTATATAATTTCCTATATATCCCCCTTTAAGGAGTTTAGACCAGAAACCGTATAAACCCTACATAAAAGGAATTACATAATCCACCATATAACACCTTTTGAGGAGCTTCGTCCCCGAAACCCTAAACCCTTAAACAGAATGGCCTCCCAGACCCCCTCGAGGTCACCCTGAGACCCCTCTGCCAGCGAATGTCGGGACTTCCAGGGCCTCAAGACCTCCCAGGCCGTCCCAAACCCTTCACAGGCCTTATCCAGAAAGAGCCTGCTTGCCAGGGTCTCTTTTGCAAGTCTCCCAAAGCCTCCCAGCCAAAACCTTCGACCCGCCTGTCGTAGACAGGTCCAGTTGTTCAAGATTGGAGGCATCCGGTCAGGGCACCATCTGAAGAAAACTAGAGGCCTCGAGCCACCCCCAAACCCAAACCTGGTTCAGGGCTCGAGGAACAAGAACCCTGGAGCCAGAGCCAGCACAAACCGTGCACCCGTCTGGTCTAGACGGGTGCCCGGGCAAGCTAGACGGGTGCAAAGAACAAATAAGAAGACAGGAGCGCGATCAGTTCGAGAGAACCCCAAACCCGTAAAGGTCGAGGCAAGGGTGGAGCGCCAGCGGGGGTGGGCCCACGCAGGTCAGGGTGCGCGCCTGGTTGCTCCAGCACCAGCGCACCACCTCACTGAGACACCCCTAAACCCTTAAACCCCTAAACTCCAAACCCCTAAACCCTAAACTCCTCAACCCTAAACTCCAAAACCCTAAACCCTAAACCCCTAAACCCTATACCTCAAATAGGCTGGCCTGCTTTACGCGCGGAGCAACCTTGGGAGTTGGCTCCTGCCCAGGAGTTGGCGAAGGTAAAAATGCAATCCCCTCCCCCAGGGTTTAGGGTAAAGGGTTTTTTGGGTTTAGGGTAAAGGGTTAAGGGTTTTAGGGTAAAGGGTTTCGGGTGTTAGGAAAGGTTTAAGGTTCAGGGTAAAGGGTTTAAAGGTTTCGGGTTGAAGGTTTAGGGTTAAGGGTTTAGGGTAGAATCCCATCCCCCTATTTATGGGTTTCCAAGAGTTTTGGTATATTGAGGTCTATATTGGGTTCCCGACTGGTGCCCGCCATTCAAGGAAACTACCGTGTGAAACCACCACCTCCAAAAATTAAGTAGTCCCAATGCACCATTCTGCCACAGGAGGAATATCTACGATCAGGGGGTGTGCCGTGGTTCGTGATTAGGACAATACTTTGAGATACTTTGGAGAGATATGCAATTTACTTCATCGGTATCATTGGGAGGGTCATGTGGCTACGTACATGCGGAGGTAAAGAGATCTGCAAGTACGAAGAGATATGTTGATGAATATTTTTGGTCATTCATAACCCCAGTGCGAACCAATTGTTAGTCTTCTTGCGGGTAGCTCCCAAAACTAGGGACCCATTTTGGTACCCCTCAACATTAAGTGCCGTAATAACATCGTAAGTCCCCTAACCCCTTATTAGTCCCAAGTTCTTGCAAGGTGAAGCTCCGGCATCAAAGTATTGATGCATCATAGTATTTTCTCGGGTAGTTTTGGGGCCCTATAGAAATCAATTTTTTTTATGGCGTTATATGAGTTATATAGGAATTGAGAGTAGCAACAAATTAGTAGATCATTTTGAAACCTACCCTGGTTTGTGCTATAGTACTTGTGCGAACGTTGTGTTGCAAACCAAGCTGTATCCAGGCCTGGGTTACAGCATGGCAGCAAGTGGGATGATTGCAGTTTATGATCAAGCATTCTGACAACTGTACGGCCCAGCCTTCGCTGTGCCTAATCACTTAACAAAGATCTCATTGGTTTCTCCCGGGTTTCACAATGGTAAGACAAGATCTTCAGCCTATTATTCTGCACTAGCTAACTAGGAGAAAAACAAAAAAAAGATGGTACAGATCGAATAATACAAGACCAGCCATACTAGCAGGATCAGTGGCCGGCTGTGGCATCAAAGGCCGTAGCAGGAATGGGAAAGTAACCGCGTTGGTGGCAGCGGCACGGCAATAACAGCGGCATCGGAAGCACTGCTCAAATCAAGAATTAACACCTTAAACCCAAAGCCCTAATCCCTAATCCCTAAACCCTAAAACCTAATCCCTAAACCCTAAACCACATTGACCCAAGCTCAGGACCCTGAAGCCGACAAGATGCAAACTCAGGTCCCCACCCTGTAGCGGAAGAGAGTTGCTATACAATACCATATTGTTTTACCCTAAACCCTAAACTCTAAACCCTAGGCTCTAAACCCCAAACCCTAAATCCTAAACCCTAAACCCTAGACTCTAACCCCAAACCCTAAATCCTAAACTCTAAACCCTAAACTCCCCACCCTGTAGCGGAAGAGTGGGAAGAGGAGCAGAGCCACGAAGATGCCGAGGAGGCAGGCCTTGTGTGGCTGTGTCTCAGTTGGGGTAGGGTTTGGGTTTAGGGTTAAGGGTTTAGGGTTTAGGAGGAGTTATATAGAGGATTATATGTGTTATATATATATATGTGTGTGTATATATGTACATATATATATATATCTATCTGTCTATCTATCTGTCTATATATGGATATAATGGAAAAGAAAATGGTAACTACCTGTTTAGGGTTTAGGGCTTAGGGTGCGGGATTTGATTCTTGCAGATACGCAGAGTTTGTGACACCTCTATCTTCAGCCATCACAAATTGTTGGGCTCATGGTCTAAACCCTAAACCCTAAACCCTAAACCCTAAACCCTAATTTCGTGGCGTCTTTCGCTTGATGGCTCAGGTTGATTCATCATCTCGGAATCCACTGCATGACCATTCAGGCCTGGCATAGCCTCTGGAACCCATCCCACAGCGAGTATCTTAACCCTTCTTTAGACAAATGAGTTTCCCCCTAAACCCTAAACTCCACTAGGGTCCTCAAAGGATATGTTATAAGGACTTTAGGGGATTATGGGCTTCCTATTAGGGATTCTTTAAGGATCCTTCTGAGAAACTCCTGTATGAAGAGTTGTCGAACGTGCAACCGCTATTCGGGTACCAATTGTAAATGGCCGTTAATTTATGGGGTTTCCCAAAGTTCGGGATACGTACTAAACCCTAAACCCTATAGACCCTAACCCTCAAACAAATGATCCCCAAACCCCTCGAGTTGGTGGCTTAGGGCTGAACTGAAAGCCTTTGACACGGTTGGGTTCGAGGCTTAGGATTTTGGGGTTCCGCTTGGGGCTTTAGGGTGTAGGAGTTTGAAGTTCCCTACAAGATGAAACCCCGCGACCCTTGAACGCTAGCTGAACCTTCAATCTAAGCCCCAACCTTAAGTCATAAACGCCAGGCCCTGAATCCAAACCATCCGCTACGTACAGCCATCTGAAAACCATGCGGCTTAGGGGCTTAGGGTGTAGGGTTTAGGGCAAGATATTCATAACCGTACCCAATAAGAAATAATCCCGCTAATAAGGAGTGGCATTATATGAGGCGGTAATCATTTTTCGGTGAGTGGGGGTGTCCATTTTGATCAGTAGGGCGAGGGATTGACCCCCCTCGCAGAAGCCATACATACCCCTAGTGCCCATCCAATGTTCCATTTTCTTCTACATTTGATTCTCCATTATGGGGCAAACATCCCTAAAACCTTCCATAATCCTTCTACGAAGCCTATATAGTCCCCATGTCAACCCCGAATAACCTCTAGATTCTAGATGTTCCATGGTCTAATTAAACTCCTAGTATCCCCCTATAGCACTCCCCTATATAATCCCCTGTAAAACCTCCATATAGACCGCTACTTACCAGCTTTTCAACGTGCGACCAGGCTTCGCCAATCATGGTAATCCAAAGCCAGGGTCCCGTGTCGGCACTCGAAAGCTCCTGAGCAGGTCTAAGCCCCTTGGTTTAGGATTGTTTTGGGTGTAGGGTTCAATGGTTAAGTTTGAGATTGCGAGGGCTGGGAGAATTACTGACAAGGGATCCTTGCATGTGGACATGTTCGAGTCTTAGCACCGGAGCCCAAGTGGCAACCAGAATGCTGGAGCAACTAAACTATATGAGGTATAGTCTAACCTCCTAGTATGCCCCTTAACAACCCCTGTTGTGCTCCTCTAGATAATCCCCGATAGAATCCCCTCGGAGGAGTCCAAATCACGTCCAACACGCATCCCCAACCTGCGGGTCCCGTCTCAACAGAATAGTACTATATTACTTTTGAACTCGAGCGAGTGAGCTAGCGAGAGAGAAAGAGAGCGAGAGAGAGAGAGAGAGAGTCTGCGCGCGAGCGAGCGAGGGAAGGAGGGAGACAGAGAGAGAGGGATGCGCAAACTTGAAAAAAACTCCGCAAACTTCTATGGAGGGGCGCTTGTGGCCTCCGGTGCATGAAGTTAGTTCGGGTTAGGGGCGGCTTGTGCAGGCAGGGGGCATAATGGGAAACCAGGGGTAGGGAAGGGTTTAGGGCTTAGGGCTTAGGATTTCAGGCCCCTGGCGCTCGAAACCCGCATAACCTGCAAGCCTAAACCGTAAACCAGATTCTACATGAGCTACAGTGTAAACTCCTAGTATCCCCCTCTAACAACCACTATGGTTCTTCCCGACCCTAGACTAAACCCTAAACCCTAAACCCCAAATGCCAAAGCCTAAACCCCTACACCCTAAACCCTAACCCCCCCCCCTTAAGGAATTTAGACTAGTAATAATAGAGGAGTAATATTAATAGTAATAATACTAGTAATAATAATAGCAATAATAATAATAATAGTATAGCTCACACGCTCTGAAGGAATGCTCTTGGAGTTTCGAGTTCTCGAAACGGCAATGGTAGTCTGAACCCACAAAGTATCATTCCGAGCCAAATCAGACAAATCCCTAGGGCTTTTTGCTTTACATCCCTTAGGGTTTAGGGTTTAGGGTTTAGGGCAAACACTAGACCATATGCAATCTTGCCCAAGAATTGGGGACTGCAGCAGCCATGACGACCATCGGAGGATTACACGAGCACACGGGAAGGCTTGGGACAGCAATCAATGCCTCTAGGTGGCCCCTGCACTTGGATGATTGGAGTCGCAAATTTAGTAAGTAGAGAATACAGTGAAGAAAGAACCGATATGATCCCAACTGCTTTCATGGTAGCCCGAGGTATCCCTAGCCCTTCTGCAGGATCTGGCCGCTTCCATATTCAGCATTCATGGTGAGCGGGATGAAATTAATATGGTAGTTCCCTAAATAGGGAGACCCCAATAAGGTATCCCTAATGTTGGGAGACTCCCATTTTACGATTTGAAGGACTCGCAGTGTAGCCAGGCCCCAAAGACGACCTGCTTCTATTCATGGCGAGCCTGCTGGAACTTCGTCAGCCGCGTCCGAGAGAGGATGGGTGTGGCGGGGACCTGAGAGACTTGGGCAAGCTTCCGAGAACTCCCTGGCACAGGGATTTGAAACAAAGAGATGGGGTCCCTGTTTAGGGCTCCTTGTACTAGGCCAATCTACATTGGGTTGCCATCTTTATTCCTGCAGCCTTCTCGGACCTCAGCAGTATCAGACGGGAAGCAGCGAAAGCATGCCCTTGGCGCTGACATCTGGCTTCCACTATTCACGTTGACCAAACCGGAGACTTGTAATCATAGAAGAGCTAGGATTTCCATGAATACTGGGGCCCGATATGAACCCCAATATACTATAATCCTCACTATTGGAACCCCACAAGACTCCCAAAAAGATACCATTCGTGTCTAACACCAAGGTTCATCCCTGGAAAATGTAGGGATTATAATAGGGTTATATAGGGACATATAGGGATATATAGGGGGTATATTGGGGTTATATAGGGATAATGGAAACGAAAATGGAAACTACTATAGGGTATAGGAGCCTGCGTATTCAGAGTTTTTGGGTTTGAGGAATACGGCTGCATGACCCCAAGTACCTTATACCTTGTGAATTCTGGTATTCTGGTATACTAAGGTGATGCAAGATCTTTCCATATCAGCCATAGGAACAATAATGAGGAAATGTGAGCATCAACTCTTCAGTTGCCGGCTCTATTTGTCTTTTAACACTAGGCCCCATATACCTTCTGAGGCGGCGAAAAAGTCTCCAGTATTGTTCACGGTTCAATGTCCACGGGCTCCTAGCATGGGCCCTTAACCCAAGAGTCCCTGTATACCTAGAGGGCTTGGGATTTAGGACTGAAGGGATACCGCTTAAGCACCCCTGGAATTCCGTTGAAGTAATTTACCACCAAAGAGAAGTGCCCACATGTACAACGAAAGGCATTTGTTTTGTATATCCCAATGCACCCTATGTAACCCCTGTGCAACCCCTATAACTCTATGAACCCCATGGGTTCCGCGCCATTGGTAGGGATGTCGCGCTGAGAACCTCATCATGCGACACCGCCACCTGGGACACTGGCAAAGCGAATTTCACCTACAAGCATATTCAGCCCTAAACCCCAAGCCCTTAACCCCAGCCTTCACTACAAAAAAGGTACAAGCCGCTCAGCCTTAGCGCGTTTCCTGGATAGGGTAATTCTCACAGAAAAGATTTCAAGAACGATTCAGGCGGGTCTGTAGGTTCCCGGCTGCAAGATCGTCACCAGCAGTAGAATTGCAGGAGTTAAGCGACGCATGGACGTCGATATCGCTTTCTTAAGATAACCCCCCATATATGTGTATGTACATATATGTACCCCAAAGAAAAGCCCCATGATCTCCTTATGTCGTATGCTCTTAATATACTGTATCCCCACGATCCCTGTGCCACCTCCATCTGGAGAAACCCCTGAACCATCATCAGCAGCATCAAAAGTTTCTGAGCTAAGGTACCGTGGGCTTCTTGCCGCACTTGCCCATGTCCCAGTCCCCTGTGCAACTCATGAAGCATACCTCCTCCACCTGGGGAATCCAGGAACATAAGTGAATTTCTTGGGGTTGTATAGGAATAACGGAAAACAAAATGGAAACTACTACATCATAGTATGGTATATACTGGGGTTAGTTGGGGGCAGGGCAGAAAACGGTACATGCGAGAAAAAGTCACCGTTTCTCATATGAACGCTGCCAAGAAATTATGGGTCGCCTAGACTGACAGGGACTATGACTGTAAAACTCTTGGGTATATGGGTAGAGGGTCCCAAATTGTAGCAAGCAAGCTACCATGTCAAGTATTGGGCATGGGGTTCCTAGTGTCCTACACTTTGCATGCCTTTGGCCACAAGAATACTGACCATGGCTCATACACGATGAGACTCGTCACCTTCTTTCACGTCATTATGAAAAGGCTCCTGAGATGTTTGAGAGTAGATGGTGCCATCAATGTTTGGCAACTTCTCCGGGCACAGGTGTGCTCACCCTAAACCCTAAACCCTAAGCCCCTAAACCCTAAACACATTGTACGGGGGTTGTCACAATGTTTGTCTCCCCGTGTTCTAGCTCTGCCACAGGGGATGTTCGATCTTGAAACGCTCCCAGAAGGACTCGTCAATAAGTCCTTGTGTGCTTGGTTAAGGTCTTCCTCCAGCAACTGTTCCCTAACTCTGCTGGACATAGGACACGTTGCCATTGCCGTTTCCCCAAAGTAGTATTTTGATTTTTTCTCACTGAAATAAAATGCTGGTTGCAAACCATTTGCGAACATCACCACCTGACATATGCGTGAGGTATACAGATCAAGGACAACTATCCACGGTCGTCTTACGCGATGGATCGAGGTAGGCCTCAACATCAGCAAGGTTGTGGCTGGTTAGTATACTACTTCAACAAGGTAAGACATGGAGGGCTGTACGGACAGATGATGGGTTCTCAAAATTCAGGGTCCCTGTTTGGGGACCTATTGGCATGCAAATGAAACTATTTTAAGGGTTTAGGCTTTTTCAACCCCATCGGACTTTTAGGGTTTAGGATTTCGATGGATTTCGGGTTTGGGGCGAATCCTGATCTTCAGACACTTCTAGAATGACTCATCCAGCAATTTGGTCTGAAAGCCGCGGACAACCATGAACCAGATGCATTACTCTGCAGGCTACAATGCCTGCTCTGAACTATTCAAACGCCCTTCTACCTGAACCACCATAGTCTCTCCCTACTTGGAGGGTCACAGGGACTTAGTAAGTATAATTTTACCCCTACAAGCCATGTGATAGCCCAATTCTCCGCATTGTTTCACCTACCTACTAAGTGCCTCTGACCCCCCATGCAGGCAGAGTCTGAAATCCAGGAGTTCGAAAGCTTTCAGCCCTCAGCGCATCTAAACCCATTCAAGTCCACCAGCTTGCCATGTATCTTATCAAACCTGCCTGCGGGGTCTTTGGGGTTGGGGCGTTTAGGATTCAGGGTTTAGGGTTTCCGATGTAGATCTTAGTGTTTAGGATTTAGGGTTTAGGATCGAGGGTTTAGGATTGAGGGTTTAGGATTGAGGTTTTAGGATTTAAGGTTTAGGGCTTGTTTTTTTTGCTTGGTGCACTTCTCGATTTATGTTGAATGTCACGCGAACTTAGTAATGAGGTTAATCATGGAGATAACTGGGGTTATCATGTGGCCGAACATGGGGTTATCAGTCTACTTACTGCGTTCCCTTGGCCCCTGACCCTCCAAGTAGTGAAGCTTACAAATTTACTGTCACTTTCAATCCTCGCCTGCCTCCTAGTTACCCTCTTCCCCGAACTGACATAGAACTCCCATATTGGTTTTCCCAAACAATACTCCTAAACCCTAACCCTAAAGCCCTTTTAAAAGCTCTGCTAGCTTGGTGAGGCTCTTCGTGTGTTCCGTGTTTGTCTGAATCTGTAAGCCCTACATCCCAAACCTTTAACCCTCAAATCTGAACCCTGAGGCCCAAATCCCTAAACCTGTCCCTAATCCCTAAACCCCAAATCTAATCCCTATGGATCCTAAACACTAAACGCAACCCCTAAATTCTTAACCCTAAACCCTGACCCTAAACCCTAAACCCTAAAAAGCAGTTTCCATTTTACTTTCCATCATCCCCATATTACCCCAAGATTAAACCTAAACTCTTCGATTCTTAGCCCTAACTGCTCAACCTCGATCTCCACTGAAGCCCGCAGAATTGGGCGCTCCTCACAATGGCGATTACCCATTTCGGGCCCCACAAGTCGTAAAGTCCGAATATGCTGTTTATAGACTCCAGGGGCCAAGATAGGTATTTAGTTGTAGGCTTGGAGCCTTAGGACTAGAGAAGGGTCAACATGGAGGTGTTAAGGGTTTAGGGGCTAGGGCCTCAATGAGAAGAATTTCGGCATTCAAGGGTTTCTGTAAAACGGATGCGAGGAAGACAGGGAAATCACAGGAATTCTCGTCTCTTGTGCATGGGCTGCCGACGGCCAAACTTGACTTACCCTGCGTGTTCGCCCTTCAGCAGGGTCTAGCGTTCCCTGAACCCTCAAACCTTGCTGTGGCGAGGGCATAAGCTTTACGGCTTATTGCCTAGGATTGTATTGCTGTGCCTGGCGCGACTTCTTCGCAGATTCCAACATGCTCAGCAGTACATTCCATGTCGCATGTTATTTCTAGTATGACGATTACTACGAATATTACTATTATTAGTACAATGTTCCTACTACTATTACTACAGATCCTGCAATTATTACTATTTTTAGTATTGTTGCTATTGCCCCTGCTACTATTGTTACTATAGTTATCCATGTTTCAGTCCTCCTTCTTGAGGAGGTTGTACATGGCTTGAACCAGAGGCCACTCCTTCTCATCCACACCTCGGTGGGCTTTAGGGTTTAGGGTTTAGGATTTGGGATTCAGGGTTTAGGGAACTCTTACCTGTAGGAGGGCTTTCAAGGATCCAAATCTTTGCCAGGTGGGATCCCGTATGGGAGGTTTCCATAAAAGAATACCGCATGTAGACTCAATATAATCTGAGCCTTGCTATGAGGACTCCCCAAACCCCTCTAGATCCATATATGGGTAGCTCCCAAAATTAGAGTCCCATTTTGGTACCCCTAGATTATTAGGGTTTAGGGCCTTATATACCCCCTAACCCCTAATACTACTATATATCCACTACAACCCCAGATGGTAATTTCCCAAAATTGGGCAACCCCAATGTAGTCCCAGAATACTATCATTCTTATTGTTGGGGCCCCCAAAAGGTACCCCTAACTTCAGGAAACCCTAGATTCCTTCTTCTTGCAGCTATGCGGCCCATGCCTCCGGAGACGACAAACCAGTGTAGCTCATCGAAGCCTGGGTTGTAATCCCCTCCCTAATCAGGATTTAGGGTTCAGGATTTAGGGTTAGCCCCCCCAAGATTAAATATTCTCCTTAATACACAATGATAGTTTGGGAAAAATTACTAGGTAGGTGGTAGGGGTTATTGTTAAGGGAAGGGCTTGATTTTTCAGGCGCATGACTAAGCTCACATTAACAACAATAAGGAAAATTCAGACTTATCCCAAAGTGCCACCCAGAAGCACGGGGACTTGGCGTTGGTGTGGAGGACCCCTGAGCGCGCAGGGTTGCACAGAGAATGTGACTCAAGCTTGAGATAATGTTTCAACACCCATTGCCATGCAGGGGCCTCAATGAACAGAATGGGATTTGCAGGTATACTATACTCTAGTGGTAGAAGGACTATATAGCACACCATTACTCAATCATTTGGGCTTCAGCAGCACATGCCCCGCCACAAGCAGGCGCACGATCTCACTTCAATAGGCGTTTCAAGGGGCACCCTGTATAATCCCCATAGAAACCCATTATATACCAAGAATAATCCTCATATACATCCCATAAACCCCCTAGATGATCCCTATGCAAACCCCATACAGAGGCATATACTCCGCAGGACTCAACACAGTGCCAACATGCTCTAATTCCCAACGGGGAATTACAATGGAGGGGTCCAACAATTAAGTCGACATTTTGCCTACCCGTTACAGGGTTATAATCTTTCGGGCACCTAGAGGACCATGATTGTGACAACCTACCAATATGAGCATGGTAATGCCTGCCAAAGTTAAACTATTCGAAAATGTCTTGGGATGGGATCCTGTCTTTTCCAGTGCACCTACTCAGCACTGGTCCCAAGAAGCCTTTAATTGCCACAGCCTAGTTCCCCCATGGCTCTCAGAAGGTCTAAACCCTAAACCCTGAATCCCAAACCCCAAGCCCTTTCGCTCTCAAACGGTCTGAACTTGTTGTGAAGTTGGGGTTGCACTCCTCCGGTAAAACTCCGATGAAAAATATGCGTTAAAGTGGATGATATATTTCAGGGGACTCTATAGGGGACTACTATAGGGGTTATTAAGGGGAATACTAGGATTGTTTTGGGACTACTATAGGGCTTATTAAAGGGGGGTATAGGGGACCACTGTAGGGGCTATTAGGGGGGATCCTAGGAATATATAGGGGACTACTATAGGGGTTATTAAGGGGGATACTAGGATTATCATCTCCTTCTGATGTAGCATCGAAGCATTAAGAAACTCGACCCAAATGCACAGTTGCTGGAAGACCTTCTGGCCCAGACGGATACACCCTGCAATCTAAAGAGTTCAGGGTTTAGGGTTCAGGGTTATAGGCTTGCAGCAGTCATCTCTCAAAGAAACGAGACCCTGAATGAGCGGAAGCTCAGAAAAGGACCCAGACTGTGTGAATTGCCATGGAATCCACGGAAAAAATCGCCACTCCCCCCGACAACCAGACGGCCCAAAGGACGCGAAGTGTGATACATGACCATACTGCCAGAAGGTCAGGGATTACGTAGCAATATCGCTTCATGGAGAATCAGTTGGGAAATGACATCAAATTGGGATTATGTAAATGGATAGTTCCCCAAATTTGGGTCCCATTTTTGGTATCCCTAAAATATTAAGTATCGCAATATAATCTATAACCAAAAGGGGCTCATAATTTTGAGAACAACCCAAATGGACCATGTCACCTTTCGAGGCGGCTTCTGCAAGAGGCATCAGGTCCAAGGTCTCCTCGTGCCAGAAAGCAAATTCATCCCTCCCCCTAATATTCAACCCCCCCACCCCCCTAATATCAAATACACCCAATATGCTATAATATATCACATAATGGGAATATCTAATATTAGGGGCGTGGTGCCGGGTTTAATATTAGGGGGAGGGGATTAATGTTCACCTCATATTAATAAAAACCCCCGCGCAATTGCAAAATCTAAATCCCAGAACGTAATTACAACCCCCCCCCCCTAATTGCAAAATCCAACCTGCAAAACGCAAAAATTCTGGAAGCGCTCGAGGAGTACTGTGTTGCCCAAGATTAGGACACCCTTAATTACGGAGGCGCGGGTTCACATCCTCGGGGGGGTTGGGGGGGGGTTCTTATTATGAGGTTAACATTATTTCTATTCCAAGGTTGAAACAGTGGGCTGGAATCCTTGTATACCTACTGTATATACACTTGAGTCCCTAGAATCGCCTGAAAGGCCCAAGGGCTCATAATGGGGGTCCATACTTCTAAGCGTTGATTTATGGGTTCTTCTAACCACGCTAACCTATACCCCCCCCCTTGCCCAAGGTTCCATCGCAGCTAATCTTACTGAACCCCAAACAAGTGCAGGGGAACCTTTGGCGGGGGACGGTTAGGCTAATGCTTGCTTATTTCGCGTGTCCTGAAGGGCTGGTTTGCTAAGTAATATGACCATGCACAACCTTTGCAGCAGCTCCCAACGTTAGTAATCCACTCTAGCAGCATAACAAAGACGCAGATGACGCAAGCAAGCACCATGACGAAGAGCTAGGAGGCATGCACACACACCACAGTTCGGCTAGAAAACCCTCACGATGGGGCTGAAGACTTTTCCATGGATAGCCCACGACCCGTACCTCTGATGAGCGCAACCATACACCTATTGGAGTAGGTTGTGAGAGCAATGTATCGTAGCAAGGCGAACATAGACCTTGGCACCCACTCCTTGATTGGGACCGACAAAGACGCGTTGCCTCAGCTTGCCGCAGGTGTAGTTCCCACGTGCGGGCTTCGGGGTTTGAAGATGTCAGAATACGGAAGCAGACCCTTTCGAATCATTACCAGGGACCTTGCATGTTCGTCCATAATCCCCACATGCGATCACGCGACTAGCGTTCCTGGCCGTGGATTGTTGGTCTTCATGAAGACATCCCATGAGGGTTTCCCCAAAATCAGGGGGGTTCCCATACTCACGCTCAGTATACATTAGGATCTATATTGGGGACCACTTTTGACTGGGAGCTCCCATACCCTAAACCCTAAGCCCTGTAGCCCTCCTTAAGTAGATGGAATATGGCTTTGGGTATACTTTAACAAGATCCCCATACACGCCATATTCTATCTACTTAAGGGGACTATAACCCCTAAACCTAGCAAATTCCACCTGCAAGGAGAGAGGCACGAGTACCTTGGCGCTTGTCCCGGGCAAGACAAGTTCTTGGACCATTGGGTGGGGATAGGGGGCCTGCTACCAAATGTCTCCAGGGTCCCTAGTGATTTGCCTTGATTTGAAAAACTCCACATGATTTGAAGCTTAGCTTTTGATGCAGGGCCCAAGTTAAGGCCACGGTATTCATGGGTGCAAGCACCATGCTGAACCTAAATATGCACGTCTATCCCTAGAAAACCCTCTATGAACATCTCAAATGGAGCTTGCCTGTGATTTGTCTAGCCTCCTGAGGCAGTTGATAGAGATACTTTATGGTGGAATGTGGGAGTTTTTCGAGTCTCCATATGAGCTTGAATCTCAGCTCCTAGTATTCCCCTTAATAACTTCTATAGTAGAAGCTATAGTAGAACCCTTATATAAACCCCCTTTAATGCAGTTGGGATTATAAGTTATAACTCATGTACTCCCTAGGTTGACACTTCTGATGCAAATAAACTCACCGTGCATCCCTTGTGTCCCTAGGCCCCTTGCCGTACGCACCATGTCGAGAGATTCCTACGTCTAGCTTCTCAACTATAAGAAGTGTCGCCTTTAGGTGAGCGGACTGCCCCAGAAATCATGCGGGCCTCAGTTCAGAGTTTGTTTATGTACCCTCACCAAGAATGAAAATATGGTCGTTTCCATTTTCTTTTCCATTATCCACATATAACCCCGATGTCATACAGTAGTTTCCATTCTCTTTTCCATTATCCCTATATAACCCCAATATATAACCCCTCAACCCTTGGTGCAAACCAACCCTACAAGACCACTTTGCAAAGAAGTAGCCAGCCAGTTTAGCTGCCTGGCGCAGAGAGTATAGGGTTTAGGGTTTCCCAAAATCATGGGTACCTTGTTGGGGTCCCCATAATAAGGACTATAGTATTTTGGGGTTTACATTGGGGTTCCCCTATTTAGGGAAAGTACCAGAGGGGACATTGGGCAACTCAACTTCTGGTAGTGTTATGTCGTAATGTCACATTGCCAACGTCAATGCAATGCTGCGTGGATTACCTGGGGTTATAGCCCCCCTTAAGTAGATAGAATATAGGGTTTATGGGGATCTTATTACAATATAGCCATATTCCCTACTAACCCCGAGTAAGTGAATCTCTCCGCATCTGCTTGGCAATTTTGGGCTTTCGAAGCTCAGGAAATCTTGCTTCAAGCGCCCGTCATGCTTGAAACATCTAGCTCAAGTGTTCTCGCTCGTTCCCCCGATAAGAACATCCTTCCTACAAAAAGCTCCTGAATCTGAGATTTGTTTTTTTGATGTAATTGAGCCCAAGCTCTACATATCCTTGAGTCCCCATGCCTTGGAATCCCTGCATAGCTTCATGCAAAACCACTACAGGGGTCACAATCCCAGGCCTTGGCGCACAAGTCTGTGCCCTGGGAGACGCCACAGATCCAAGGCATCAGCTTCATACCTCCGCGTCGAGAAGCTTAGTTGCCAGCTGGTTTAGGTTGGGTACTGCCCCCNNCTCAGTAACAGTTGGGTAATAATTCTAATCTGGTTATATATAGCGCTTAATAGGACCCCTAATATAGACTGTTACTGGGTGGGGGCAGTACCCAAGGTTTAGGGCTTAGGGTAAATTAAAGGCCTCAGGGTGATAGTTTGGAGCATGAGGGCTTAGACTTGAAGGCTTGGGGCTAGAGTTTGAGGTTTAGGGCCGGGTTCGGTGTACAAGCCTTTGGGGTTAGAAGGCTTCAGTGCCTACGGTGTGAAAGAGACAAGACAGGATAAACATACTCGTCAAGACATTAATAAGAGCAGGAGAAGCGACTGTAAAGAAGGAGGGTGGAACAGGTCACAATAAACAACTGTGCCAGTTACGAGCATACGGCTCATTCCTTCTGGCCATTCTGCTAGGAGCCTGAGCAAAGGGCTCACAAGTTTGTCGAACTCCCTAACCCCTAAGCCCTAAACTCCAAAAGAACGGTCGAAGATCTTAAAACCTAAAACCTCAACCTTGAGACGTAAACCTTGGTTTAGGGCTTAGGCTTTCCCACGGCTATAATAGTCATATGTGGGATCCTTACTGAAGGGATTCTACTGCAATGACAGTTGCAATATTGGAGGTTTCCCATGTTAAAACCTAAGCCATAAACCCTAACATCTAGAGCCTAAACCCTAAACCCTCATGCCTAAGTACTAAACCCGAAAGTCTAAGACCTAAACAGGTCTTGTACTAAACCCGAAAGTCTAAGACCTAAACAGCCCTAGATCCTAAACCCTGAAATCCACTTCGTCCCGGCCTGACTTTTTGGAGAAGAGGGGAACCTCGATAGCCGCTCTGCCTGCGCAGCTTCAATTGGCCGAAATTCAGGCCCTGTAGGGGCCTAAATTGGGGTAATATCGGGGTTATATAGGGATAACGGAAAATCAAATGGAAACTACTATTTAGGGTTTAAGGTTTAGGGGTTTAGGTTTTTGGGGTTTAGGGGTTAGGGTTTAGAGTTTTAAGGCTTAGGGTTTAGGGCTGAGGGTGCAGGGTTCAGGTCTGGTGTAGGGGCCTACATAGTTGATGGTATAGGAGTTATATAGGAGCAATGGAAATGCAAATGCTAACTATCATTTAGAATAGGGTATAGACAGTACTCCAGCAACGGAAAATCAAACAGAAAAGAACATAGACAATGAAATGGCAACTGGGTCTTTTGGGGTCGGGAAGGGGGAATCTGTAGTGTAGGGGCCTAAGGTAAATAACCACCAATATCGTGGCGAAGCTCATCTGTGGATCCCAAAACCATACAGGGAATCTGAGACCATCTTTTAGTAATCATCTAGGCCACTGCATTGAAACCCTCCCGTGTCGAGAGTGGTAGCTTCCAAAACCCTAAGGGCCAAAGAACTCCTTCTATAGGATTCCTTACTGTGGAGCTTGAAGACATGGGTATTCGGGACTTTAGAGTTTGGGAGATCCCTACCCTGAACCCTAAATCCAAAACTCCTAAACCCAACCCCAAACCCTGAACCCTAAACTCCTAAAACCCTAAACCCCCGAGTGTCATCCAAAGAGCCCCAGCCTGCACATTTCTCGAACTGCAGGCGCAAGGCCGGGGAGGTGTCGGTCACCAGCGCCAGGCCAGTCAAGGCACAACGCTCATTGCCTGCAGCAGTGCTCGGGGTTTCATGGACAGCTAAGCAACTCTGGGTACTACCCGAATCTTACTGATCTTACTGGTGGTTAGTAGAGAAGAAGGGAATATAGGCCCTATAAAACCCCTATAGAATGTATTCCCTTATTCCCTACTGTCCACCAGCAAGCAATGGCAGGCTTGTGATGGTTGTAACTCTCTGCAGATATGCGCAGCCCGCCTATGTTGATGGCAATTTGGGAGCTGCCACTGTAGGTGTTGGCCTGAGATTGCGTGTCCTACTTTGCCACTTAACTTAACTGCTAACCAGGGACAAAATGAATTGATCCCCGTTGTGGTCCCTAAATAATTCAAGTGTACTATGTTTTTCCTTTCTGTTCCTTCATAACACGAGGTTCACTGCAGTGGTGGTGGCTGTGACGGAGATGCCAGCAGTGAATATGGGAGCGGTCGTGGGTCGTGGTGACGGCGACGATGGTGGCGATGATGAGCTATTTGCGGTAGTCGTAGTAGTAGTAATAGTAGTAGTCGTAGTAGTAGTCGTCGTCGTCCTTTTTTTGAAGTGGCAGTTGCACTACTGCTGGTTGGCACGGATGCTTTCTTCTTCCTTGTGGACCTCATTCTTCCTTCTCTTCATCTCATTGATCCCTTCCTGTGCTTGCATCATTGTTGCGGCATCTGCTTCAACTTGCATATGTAGTTGAAGCTGCGGTGCCCTGGGTCGCGGTCAGGGCTGTTTTGTTGCCGCTGACCCAAGCTGAAATTCATCGGCACAACATAAGGAACATGTATCGCCCACGTACTCTTGATGTGTGCATACCTCCATACCAACACACAGCAGCCTGATGCATGCAGCAGAAGCATGAACCTCAGAAGGATGCTGTAGATTGCAACCGTAAAGTACCCCCCTAGGAAATACAGGATACAACAGGTAGTTTCACCAAACTGGGGGTCCCCAATATAGACCCCAATTCATTATATGAGGACCTCCAAAAGCGCACCCCCAATTGTGGGAAACCCTCGACAATCTCTGACATGTCAGCCAGTCTCTGGGCTTCCCCACAATCCAGTCTCCACCAAGAGTGGTCGGTTGGGTCCACTGGAACTGGCTGGACCTTGATGACTGGGTGGGCCAAAGTCAGGGTCTCTACATTCGGCCCTTGCAATAACAGGATTCTGAATACCTGGACACACATAGCTTGCGCGCATACGAAGCAAACATGCAAGCAAGGAAGGGCATGGACAAATCATGGGACAAATTGATACTGTTTTAACTTTTTTTAACTGCTAACAACGACGAGGAGAAAACCTACATCTGGCTAAACTGTGTGCGAACAATAGCGCTGGGCTACTTGTTTACAAAACATACCACCATCTGGGGCAGAGCCGGGTGAATCTCCCAGTACATGCGCAGCAGAAAAATGGCCCCGCCAGACAAGAATGTGCAGGACAAGCGGCTGAAGGCCCATGCCCTCGCCGCAGAGACCCGACAAGTGGACCTCAAGAAGCATCTGTCAGGGCTCGGGTTGCTCGAGGTTCAGGTATACCCGCACCAGGGCTAGTACAACCAAATGCTAATTCTTGTCAGATCTCGATTATGTCCCCTAAGTATGTTTAAACATTCCATGACTGTAATTGCAGCTGGGTCATGTTTAGCCCGCACGTCTGCGCTTAGGCTTGGAGCTGCGATTAAGTGCTGTACGAGCTTGAGACCAAACATCCAGGCAGAACGACGCCGTGATTTCTTTTTCCATATTGGAGGATCCCAAGGTTCTATGGAATCCTCCTCATACGAGACCCTAGCCACGTATTCGTAGTGTACCATCCTTCTGTTCATGTACTCTTTTGTCCCCAAGTCATTGCCACAGCCAGATCCAGAAGCAAAACACCCTGGCCACCAGACCCTAAGCATTCGACCCTAAAGCTTTGTCCTCCAAGCACTCAGCCTGAACCATACACACCATAGCTCTGAGCCACAAACCCCTCAAGCCCTTAAATCCAGCATTACGGCCCAATTAAGTGTCGTTGCGGGCATATCCAATTTCTCATTCCCCTCTTAAATCCTTGAAGTAGGGCTATACTTGGGTTATGACTGCCATTGCAGTTGTCGTAGCTGTACGATGCTACGCCCAAATGGTAGTTTCCACAAATCGCACTGCAGACCCCAATGCACTATAGTCCTGATGCACACCCAAAAGGATCCCTAATTGGGAAATCCTAATCCTAAGAAACCCCTACGTGATCCCAGCTTCCATTTCGTTTCAAAGTTCTCTTTTCCCTTCGGTTCTCCGTTGCTGTGGGGTAATATTACATATAAACCCTAAACCCTCATTCCTATACCCTGCGTCCTAAATCCTAATCCCTGAACCCTAATTCCTAAACCTTACTTCCTAAACCCTAATACCTTAACCCCAATCCCTAAACCCCCTAATCCCGACACCCTAAACCCTCATCCACTTATCCCTCCACCCCCTCATGGGGCCGGCACCTTTCGATCCAAAGGCGAAGCCCTCAGCTTCCCGAGGTGGACATCCAGGTTACTGGCGGACCAGCAGGCTAAGGGTGGATTTGGGGTGTAATTTAGGGTTTGGGGCTTAGGGTT
>CAJNIZ010046070.1:16261-35122 GCA_905231905.1 Symbiodinium pilosum | reverse complement strand
AATGGGGGGTGATATAGGGGATTATATAGGGGAGTACTACAGGGGTTATTAAAGGGATACTAGGAGTTTAGGCTATGGCTCGCCTGATGTTTAGGGGTATTTGGGCTTCGGTTTAGGGGTTGAGGTTTTAGAGAGGATGTTGGATTAGCATCCTTAGCCATGTAGAAGGCGGGGACTACAGAGGGGACCATTGCTTCATTCCCCGATGACCAGGG
Organism: Symbiodinium pilosum; assembly: GCA_905231905.1. NCBI lineage: Eukaryota > Dinophyceae > Suessiales > Symbiodiniaceae > Symbiodinium > Symbiodinium pilosum. Next base: position 34,907 of record CAJNIZ010046070.1, on the reverse strand, counting down.
GGCAGCTCATGGAATCGTATGCTTGCTTGTCAGTTACTTGTCCTATCGTCAGGGTGTATGTACGCAAGTGAAGCTTAGCGGGCAGTTTGGGATGGAAACCTGACAGCAAGAACTGCAGAAGCAGGACCCCTACCCTAAACTTTAAACCCTAAACTCCTAGACCCTAAATAGTAGTTTCCATTTTCTTTTCCATTATCCCAATATATCCCCTGTATAATCCCCTATATAACCCATATTTAAGGAGTTTAGACTATAGAGCCCAAGTAGTGGAAAAGCTGCACCTTCGGTGCTCCGCCAGCCACGATGCCTGCAAAAGCGATGCGTCCCAGAGCCGACCTCCGATGGACTCCAGCACCTACACAGAGGGTTTATGTTTTAGGGATTAGGGAATAGGGTTTAGGGTTTATGTTTTAGGGATTAGGGAACAGGGTTTAGGGTTCATGTTTTAGGGATTAGGGAATAGGGTTTAGGGTTTATGTTTTAGGGATTAGGGAATAGGGTTTAGGGTTTATGTTTAAGGGATTAGGGAATAGGGTTTATGATTTAGGGGTTAGGGTGTAGGGATTAGTGTTTAGAGCTTAGGGATTAGGGTTTAGGGAATAGGGATGAGGGTTTAGGGATTAGGGTGTAGGGATTAGCGTTTAGAGCTTAGGGCTTAGGGTTTAGGGATTAGGGTGTAGGGATCAGCGTTCAGAGCTTAGGGCTTAGGGTTTAGGGATGAAGGTGTAGGGATTGGCGTTTAGAGCTTAGGGATTAGGGTGCAGGGATGAGGCTTTAGGGTTTACACGGGATAGTGCCTCCCAAGATGGAAATGAAAATGTAACTTGAAATGGAAGCTGGGATGTATTTAGGGGTTTACAGGGATTGGGGTTTCCCAAAATCAAGGGTACCGTTTTGGGGATCCGAAAAATTAGGATTATAGTATATTGCGGTCCATATTGGGGGCCGCCATATCATTGGGCTTCTCAAAATTTGGGCGGGCCCTTTGCAAGAGGTCTCTACGAGAAGGATGAAAGTATTTGAGGGTTTATCTAAGCGACACCTCTACTATTGGAAGGTGCTCTGTGAGTGGTTAAACTGTTGAACCAAATAAGACCATGCTCTTGTCAGAAGTCGCTCCAGCGAAAGGACCGTACAATCCTACACTACATCACCTTGACGGATCTCCTTTGATGTTTATACGCGAGGTATGGGGATTATTTGAGGTTTCGTAGGTAGTTGGTGTGCGGAGGGATTAGGCACAGTGACTCGTGCTGTAAAAGAGTCGAGAATAATGGTAACTGTCATCACAGAAGCAGGAGAAGAAAGAGGAGTAGTAGCAGCAGCAGCCGTACTAGCGACACGGAAGCAGCATCAGCAGCATCAGCAGCATCAGCAGCTTCAGCAGCAGGAGGAATGGTACGCCTCGACTCGTCATCGTGGTCGCAGTCGTCGTAGCAGCAGCTGCTGCTGCAGCAGCAGCCGCTGGAGGAATGGTACTCGTCGTTGTAGTCGTGGCAGCGGCGACGGCGGTGGCGCAGACGCTGGCGGCGGCGAACGCGAGAATCAAGTCAATGTTAACTTGCGTAAGTCACCGTCAGTCATACTGGCCATGAGGAGGAGGCACTCTTCTGCTGAAACTTCGCCCGGGATTTGCGAACACTCGAACTAGAAAGGACTCCCAACTAGGTTTTTTGGGAGTCTAAGTTTGTTTATGAGACGGTAACACCTGGAACCGACTAAGCAAAGATTCGGTTTTAATTACCCTGACAGTAGCACGGGAATCAATTAGCATGGTGACGCCAGCACTAGAAACCTGATACGCCGCCACCGCTGCTGCTACTGCCGCTTTTCTTAGCATGGGGGTGCAAGGCACCTTGTGGAGCACCAGCCGCACTTCCCCCAACGTGGAAGGGTCCTCCTTGCAAAGCTAAGATGGACAAGAATGCTCTGCGCTTGCCACATCGCAGCCCTACAGTGCAGCCTCAAGACATCTACGAACACACATAAGATGCACATCGCTGCAATCCCAAACCCAATACGGCAGTTGGGTAATGGGAATGCAGGATTGAGAATCTGAGGCTGCGAGTGCGCTGCTAGCACTTGTCATTTAAACACTCTTGCTACAGCTGCCTAACCAGCAACCAGCATCTATTAAGAGATCCTCCGGCTCGTCTGGTAACTCGTCATCTTGCCCGATTGGCTCCTACATTGTGAGCGCTGTCATGGCAATACTTGACCCTTCAGTGCATGGGTAGAGGCCGCATGCATTGTGGGCTTCAACGTGGAACCGTAATGATGCTGTATACATCTCATCTAGAGACCTCCATGAGGAGCGGGCTGTATAGGGCATAGAAGAGGAGCTCAGCTAGCAAGACAACTCAAGCTACCCAGCCCTACAGAACTCCTACCAAGCAACTCCTGTACCCCCCACACACTCCGAGGGTTTTCAAAGGATCCCCTGCGTGGATCCCAGGTCATTTGATGGAAACACCATGGTCCTTTCGTATATTGCCAATGTCATCAACTCTGGTCTGGCACGTGTAGGACTCCAGCGAGAAAGGGATGCACACGGATTCAGGCTTGCCTTCCTGGCCATGCTGAAGGTATATAGGGGGATATAGGGGGATATATACTGGGATAATGGAAAAGAAAATGGAAACTACTATTTGGGGTTTAGGGGTTTAGGGCTTTAGGGCTCAGGGCTCCAGGTTTAAGGCGTGGGGCTTAGGGTTTAAGATCTATGGGCGATAAAGCCTGATGAAGTCTTGGGTGAACTGTCCTTGAGCGGAGGACCCGAATAATTGTGATTCTCCTACTAAGCATTGCTGTCAACGTGATTGCTGCCAAGTGCAACCATCACGCTTGTCGCTGTTATTACTACAAGCACTTCCTCAAGGGCTACCCAAGCCTTCTTAAAACTAATGGCAGAACCTAGAGGTTAGCGCAGAAGGGGGTTCGGGCTTCCTGGTGCAGGCCTATGAACAGGCCAAGTATACGTAACATGATGCTATCACTACCAAGCCCTAAAGTCTTGAACTGTCACCCCAAAACCCTGAACCCCAAACCGTAAACCGGTCTGACTAGCTGTAAGAAGTGATTTGGTGGACCTGGGGAGGGCATATGTGCACACCAACCCCTTCAGCTGACTAATGCTGAACCGTAGACCCTAAATCCCAGGGCCTAAACCCAACGCAAAAAATCCTAAGCAAAGACCGTAAACCCTGGACCCTGAATCCTACACCCTCATCAAACTCTGCACGCTACACCCTAACCTTTTCAAACCCTAAGCCCTGAAGCCCAGCACCTACCAACCGTAATCCCCAAACCCCAACACCCAAATCCAAACCCAATCACCCCAGTTGCCTGAATCCCTAAACCCCCAAGCCCATTATTACTACCATTACTCTTATTACTACTATTGCTACTATTAGTATTATTACTATCATTACTACTAGGACTATTAGCATTACTATTCTTACTATTATTCCTATTACTTTCTATTCTTATCATTATTGCAATTATTAAGCTATCTTGGGTATAGGGCCTTGAAACCCTAAACCATAAAGTTTAGGCCCAAAAATCTGCCCGAGGCGCTGGCAGCGCCGGCGTGGCTGACCGCAGCGCTCGCTGCGCGGCGCCACGGCGTGCGGCGGCTTCCGCGTGGTGGGGGGCGAACCTCAGTGGATGTATGGTCCCCCTTAAGTAGATAGAATATGGCGGTTATATTGGGATAACGGAAAAGAACATGGAAACTACTATTCAGGGTTTAGAGTTTCGGGTTTAGAGTTCAGGGCTTAGGGTTTAGGACATAGTCCCTCTTTAATAGACAGAATATGGGGTACATGGGTATCTTATTGTAATCTACCCACTACTCAAGGGGGACTATAGGTATGGCAGTTAGGAGGGCCGGGGGGCTGGGGTTTAGTGTTTTCAGGCTTAGGGTTTGCGAGGTCTTGGATGTAGGGTTTAGGGCATCAGGGTTGAGCGAGTAGGCTTTAGGATTCGAAAGCTTGGCACCTCCGATTTGCAATGGACCAGAAAACCTTCATTTTAGAGTGTAGGGTTTAGGGTTTAGGGTTTCGGGTCTAGAGTGCCACAAAACAGACAAAGCGCGAAGGCGTACACTGCTTGCTAACAAGGGCTTGCTAACAAGGGCTATGCTGTAAACGAGAAGAATTGACTTGCGAAGTCCCTGGATCCATATCTGGGGCCCCCTGTTTCTGGAAACCCTCACATACTTTTGGAATTGATAGAGCTTCCTCAACCTGAACTCGACACCCTAAATCCTAAATCCAAACCTAAACCCCAAGCCCCAAACCCTAAAGTCCAAACCCAAAACCCAACAACAGGCCCGTAGTTTTCGAAAACCCCAAACCCCACTTATCCCTATCTCCCTAAGTACCCCTACTTAGCCCAACCAATCCACCAAGAAGCTTGAGGCAGCGTTCGAAACAGTCATTGGCATCCGCGAAGCAGCACAAGCGGCAGAGGGCGAGGCCGGCTGTGTACCTCAAGGGTTTAGGGGTTTAGGATTCAGGGTTTAGGGTTTAGGGGTTTAGGGTTTGGGGTTTAGGCTTCAGGGTTTAGGGTGCCGACGTTAAGCATGTCCAGAGTTTTGAGCTTAGGGCACTTCAAATAAGCTGGGTCCTCCTTATACTCCAAGAGGATCCTGTTAGGGAATCCGTGAGAAAGAGAACACAATGTTCCTTCCCAACCCCAACCCCTAAACCCAGTAAACAACCTTAAACCCTAAACCCTAAACCCTAAACCGTGTAAAGCTTTCAACCCACAATTCAAAACCCAGATGCTCGATCTCGGCCAAGTCAGAGTCCTGAGCTGCAGCACGAGGGGGGGGTTGCCCAAACTGGAGAGCAGGGTTCAGGTCTTAGGGTTTAGGGTTTAGGATTTAGGGTTTAGGGTTTAGGGTTTAGGGTTTAGAGTTTAGAGTTTAGGGTTTAGGATTTAGGGTTTAGGGCTTTAGGGTGTAGCCTCTACCATCCACTAGATACTAGACCTAACCTTAGTAGGGAATAGGGAAATATATTATGCAGGGATTGTACTCCCTTATTCCCTACTATCTACCATTGACCCTCAAGAAAACCGTACCAAGAATATTGTCCTGTTAACTTGGGGATCTATGAGGCTTCATGTTAGTTGGGGAGGCCAAGAATACCGACTTCTGTCCAAAGGACACCTCGAGTTGGGGGATTAGGGTTTAGGGTTTAGGATTTGACCACTGGATCCTATACTACACCCCCTCTACTCCCTACTCCCTGAACCCTGAACCCTAAAGCATCCCCCACATATTGGAAAGGGGGGTGACAGGGGGAGGGGGGGGGTGTAGCAATCTGAGTGTCTCTCGAAAGTGCCGTCCCCACACCCGAACGCGGGCAATCCTCATCACATGCGCCCCAAACATGTGCTCATTGTGTGGAGAAAGCCACGCCTTGAGAAATGAGGGTTTTCAGACATTTGATCCCAATACACGCTTTAGGGTCCCCCAATATACTGTAGCTCTGAGGAAGTGGACTTCCATCCACGTGGCCCTACTTTCCGCACACCCCCGCATCCTGGGCGGTGGAGAAGTGGGGCTCCAGGCTTAGCTTCCCTGTTGATGACCCAACTTGCAGCGCAGTGAGACTTCCTTTGAAAGGCATATGAGCTATAGTCTTAACTCCTAGTATCCCCCTTAATAACCCCTATGATAGTCCCGTACATAATCCCTTATATAGTCCCCTCTGAGAAGTTTAGATTATGGCTAATATGGATCATAAAGAAGTTTTTCAACATGATCCCTACATCATGTTTGCAGGGGACCCTATAAACTCCCTACAACAGCCATGATCCCCAAGGGTTCCCTCCCGGCCCTCTCCTTTGGTAAACCCCAACCCTGACGGCTCCCTATGGCTGATACTTTAAACATCCTGCATGGCGCCAAGTACCCTTGATCTTCGGAAATATGGTAGTTTCCCAAAATTAGGGTACCCCAAAATATACTACAGTCCTTATTATAGGGACCCCCAACAAGGTACCCCTAATTTTGGGAAACCCCTATATGGTACTATAGAAACCAAAGGTCACGTCGGATTTTAGGTATCAACCGCATCACTGAGGTCCAGTCAGCGAAGCCAACGGTTGCGGCCCTCTTTCTCGCCTCCTCGCAACACCTGCAATATGCTTGCCGCCAGCGTCTGGGATTACAGGCGCACAGAGGATGTAGGGATGCTTGTTTATAACAATGGTGGTTTTCTTGCATCACCGATTATGGATTATAAAGGGTTTGTTGCATGAGAAATTCCCCACTTAAGCCCTCTAAACCAAAGACTTTAGCATCTCCCGGGTTCGAGGGAACTTCAAATTTGCTGGGTTTTGCCTTACGGCTTGTAGCAGTGGAGGGACCCACATCATCAGGAAGATTCGAACTTGAGGTTGAAGGGGCTGTCTGGAGGCAAAGTTGCAGAAGGGCTATACGGGCTAGGGCTGTAGGAACAGCATCCCAAACCCTAAAGCCCAAAATCCCTTAGGGTTTAGGGTTTAATGTTATTTAGGGTTTAGGGTTTAGGGTTATTTAGGGTTTAGGGTTTAGGGCTTAAGGTTATTTAGGGTTTAGGGTTTAGGGCTTAACGTTATTTAAGGTTTTAGGTTTAAGGTTATCTAGGCTTTAGGGTTTAAGGTCATTTAGGGTTTAAAGTCTAGCACCAACCGATACTTGCCCCAGCCTCACGGCCCGCCCCGCATCAGCTGGCAAAAGCGCTTGTGCCTCTTCGTGGAGACGACCTTGGCGAGTAAACCCTCCAGATATACATTCTAATATGTGGGGATGTTATAGATGAAAATAGGTTTAGGGTTTAGGGTATGGGCGTTTCCCAAAATTAGGGGTACCTTTTGGGGGCCCGTAACAAGAACGGTAATATTTTGGAGTCTGTAATGGGGTATCCTACCACATAGGGATATAATGGGCATGTTGGCCCCGCATAATGGAGAGTCAAATGGAAAGGAAAATGGAGAATGAAATCGACACTGGGAAGCTGCAGTACTATACTTGGCAACACCAGGTGGCCCAAAATTCCCTAAACCCTAAGCTCTAATCCCTAAACCCTAACCCCTAAACCCTAAATCTTAAATCCTGCCCGCCGATTGTTGTACCCCCTACTTAGGTTTAAAGTTAGCTCCTCGGGAACTGTATCAATGCAGGGACACCAAATCCCTAAACCCTAAACCCCAAATCCTAAACCCAAACCCTAAGCCCTGAACACTTGACCTCTCCTCTACTGGCTTCATGGCTTTATTCTCTACTAGTAATTCATTCGGGCAGTAGAGCTTTATTTGAAGCCTTACACCAAAGCCCTTCGAGCCACGTGCAGTGCACCCCAATAAGTCCAGGAAATCTACCCTATGTAGGCCAGAACCACAGTTCTGCGGACAAAGATGGGGCAGCTGCACACAAGGTTTGCTATAGGGCCGCCGTTAAAAGGAAGTACAGCAGCATTCTGTGAATACCAATTTGACATCATACTAGAAGCTGGCCCTCCCAGTGTCCATGTCATTTTCATGCTTGTCCATTTGAATCTCCATTGTTGGGGAAATATGCCCATAAGATATGTTCACGTCCGCCAAAGGGCCGATCTGCACCTTCTCACGCGCTCGCTGCAATCGCCACTCAGCTTTCTCTCGCAAGGATCCTCCGCCCAACTAGGTTTAAGTCGTTTGGGATTAGGACACTTGGCTTTGCAGAAGGAGGGGGGGAGCGCGTGCTTCCAAAAAGCCGCCCCGGATCCTAGTATATCACAACTCCAAACGGATTATTGCACCTCTAACGGTGCGACTGCTAATTGGAAGAGATCGGGAACGCCCACTCACACATAAACTTCATTTTGCTACTTCAGGAACTTGCTATACAAGTCCCATACTACTGAGAAACTCGCAAGTAAGACACTTCGCAAATGTCCTCACACCCCTTATCCAACACCCCCAACCCAAAAGTAATAATCCTGACTGACACCTGCCCGTTAATATAAAGTTGCGTATGACCGAAGCCCAATGAGACGCTACGAAGAGCCTCTGAATCAGCTGCTGGAAGCCTTAAAACGTTAAAGACCGATCGGGCTTTGCTACTCTGTATGGCACTACTAGCTTCAATTCTAATGGTGTTGCTACTTTGTTCCCTTGCTGATGATTGCATTCTTCTCGTCCTCATCATCCCCATTCTGACCATATCCAGGTTCGGACGGCCATCCTACTATGGCCCTCATGACTTTCAAGGCCCTAACCTTAAACCCCAAACCATGCTGAAAAGCTTGGCGCTGCACTAGCATCTTCTGATGGCAGATCTGCAAGCAGGGCCAGCGCCGCCTGCCACCGACAGCCGATAGCGACGAAGGGCTGAGAGTTTAGGGTGCAGTGAATCATTTGGGAGATGATCTCCCTGTACTCCATAAATGATATGTTGTATATACGCAAACCTCATGCTAGGCCACCCAAGGGATAGTGTAAGGATCGCAAAGGAACATTGGAGTTTCTCAGAAGGGGGAGTTGCTAGGGACCACAGGGATCTACAGGGATCAGAGTACGGACATTTTTCGTGCGACCCCTAAGGATGATGTTGTGGGAGTTTTGAGAAAGTCACATATCTGGGGCCTGTGGAGTATATGTGCATCAGGCAAGACGATTGGATTGCGTTTGACAACCTCCAAACGCAGAAAAAAAGATGCTCCTGGAGCATGTCCCAGAACCCATTTGAAGGAGTATTTGGGGGGAGCATACGGGGGCTTCTGCTGGGGAAGTATAGCTGTAATGCTGAAATACTTTCATCTCTGTTTCTTCTGGGCCTAAACTCTTAATCCCAAACCCTAAATCCTGAACCCTACGAGCTTTGGAACTTTGGGGGATGGTGCGTGTAAGGACTGCAGTAGGGATCCATTCCTCCATTCCCTACCTGATCACCAGGAACTTTAGGATTGCACTTCCCGGAAAGTAAGGACTGACCTCTCTTCATTTCATTGCATGTAAAATGGGAGCATCATCCGCAGGTGATCCCCCCCACCCACTAAGAGTGACCACAACGGCAAATGGCATTTGTGAACCCTTCTACACTTCTACTAGACCACGACAGTGGGTTGTGGATAAGCCAGGATCATCTCCCTGAAGCTACCACAGACTACAGGGCTACCTCGGGCTACCTCACTTACTGAGGGTTTCAGGCGTTCTGACAAGCGCTTGGTAGGCTCAGCGGTGCAAGCGTGGTGCTGTTTTTAAAAGCAACTAACAGTGATGAGACAGCAAACAGAAGCTTAATATTGCAAATGGAGGCAAATGCTGCTGTACCAGTTCCACAGTTGGAAGCTGTCGAATATAACTATAAATGTTTGCTAAAGTCACACGCCAGTTGTAGGGGTCGGAGGCGCTCTCACCCTCCGCAATAGTTTGCGTACAATCTTTTTCATTTGGACCTTTTCCTCCTCCTGGCTAGTCGGAAAGCTGACACAATTAGTTAGGCCGGTAAGCACGTGGGAATTTATCCAAATTGTCGCAGGATCATCATCTGCACCGCGCAACCTCCCACTGAATCCTTTCACGAACTTTGAACTCCTCAGTTCGTTGAGGTACCCGGGTTTTTGAGGTAGCTAAACGAATCATTCTCTGTCTGCAGCTTACTCAACTTGTCGCCGGCCCCACCAAGCCCAGCAACAACTCCTCATCCCAATCCCCAATGAACCACCCGCCCACCAGTATCCCCGCAAAAGAATTATCCCCTAAAATCCACCTAAATACCCCTACAATCCCCGTAATGGCCCCTATAATCCCCTTGATAACCCCTATAATACTCCCCTAAAATCCTATAATCCCCTAAACCCTATAATCCCCTAGTTCTTGGGGGTTTGGGTGCCTCCGCATCCTCCGCACTTTGCTCTGCAGCGCCGACGCCCGGGCAGCGGAGCCCTGCAGCAGCACGATTGCAGAGCAGCCGGGCGCGCTGCAGAGCCTGAAAGCATAGACTCTAGGGTCTTTGGGGTTTAGGGGTTTGGGGTTTAGGGTTTTAGGGTTTGTGGTTTAGGGTTTGGGGTTTAGGGCCTTTTGGGGCTTAGATTCCTCAGCTCCACCTTTGGGATCTTCTTGAAAGAAGCCCTATGGGAACTCTTTATCAGCGAGGCCCACATTGGGAGACCTAACTTGGAGGATCATGGGACGCGGTAACTACTTATAACTGGGCATATAACCCTGCTTATTGTTCCCCTAAACAGCCTTATGCCTTATAGGAGATATCCCAAATATAAGTTTGTTTATAAGCTCCAGTTATAAGCAGTTATTAAATCTCATGAGCCTTCAAGTAGGGAACCTTGTAGAGCCTTAGGAGTCGTGCTTGCAGGGTTGCGCCAAAGATTTCGGCCAGCTTGGGGGTTGGGGAGGGCTTATAAGCGAAAAGGGAGAATTTAAGAAGCAAATGGAATCCTAAACTCCAAACCCAAAACCCTAAACTCTAAACCCGAAGTTTGGGGGTTTCCGGTAGGAGTTGTAGCGTAGGGGGTGGTTTGCTGTGAAGCATCATTTTTGTTACTGGTGGGTAGGGAATAAGAGAATATAACCTCTGTCTAGCCCCAATATGATGTAGTCTCTTATTCCCTAGTAACCCTGAACCCTAAACCCTCATTCCTTACTAACCCCCAGTAAGTTTTGGCTTGGGATGACAGATTGAACGGCTCGCGAATGTGCGTATTACTATATCCCTGAAACTTTCCATCCCTGAATCCTAGGTCCTAGACCCCGAGTAAAATGTTAGTTTCCTTTCCATTTTCCTTTCTCCGATATATCGAGGGGGTGGGGAGGTTGAATTTTCAGGGGGAGGGGGATGAAATTGCAATTTTGTAGTGATTCCTGAACCGACATTAAACAAATTTGGCATGACTTTCCGAACAAACAAAATGACCAGATGGGGGTAAGGCCGGGCGGGTGAGACGACCTCATAATTTGCCCACGGCTAACATGGCACCACTCGTTTGATCTGTGATCAGCCCCTGGGATTGAGACAAGAGAGACTCTCTGAGAGTGGGAGTTTACGGCCATCCATGTCTTGGGCTAATGCAGGGCCTGATGTCGCGCAAGATGAACGAGTGAGAATTCCAATGGCTCACTTGTGTTGGTTTGGATGCAGCGCTGCAGAAATCAATTGCTACAGCCTTGCTGCATTCCAGCCTGGATTGCTTTGCCTTTCGGGTTGTGTAAATAAGCTCTTTTCGATGTCCTTAGTGTCGCTGTTTAGGACAATTGTTGTTTGTTTCTCTAGGCCCCGGTTTGTATACACGCTGTCACTTTACTTGCCAATTAGGCCGGGTTGTATGGAAGAGGCTTGCCTGTTGGGACCTAATTTGCAAGAACTCCTCTTTCTTTCGTGGTCATGCTTTTTTGCATCCATGAGTGCATACTGTGCTTGTAGATTTCTGCTCCAGGCAATTTTGATAGGAAAGGGCGCATGCGCTGCGCTGCCAGAGCTGTTTTCGGGTGGGGGGGCCACCGCCTCCTTTCTCTGGTGGCACGCACCAGAATTCAATGCATGATTTTTTGAGCCGAGTCCAATGGACGCTAGACGCCACCGAAAGAAAGAAAGATCCGCGCCTCGCTTGTAGGCAGCTCCGCTAGCTCCCTTGTGTAGGCCTGCTTCGTAGTGTGGCTTTCAGGCGAGTAAGGGCTTAGGGTTTAAGGTAGAGATTGATTATACTTGGCTTTGGGTTTGCGGTTTACTTCTTGGTGGCTTTGGTAGTTGGGGGGCTGAGGGGAGGGGTTCAGGGGGAGTGCAGGACGTAATCTTCATAGCAATCCCTAGAAAATCCCCCACAAGTCGCCCCAATCGTCCCGATAGAAACCAATAAGGTTCCATGGGCTCAGCCTGGTTGCACCCTGGAAGCCAAAACAATCAAATAAGGCACAACAGGGCCAAACAAGTCCTAGCATGGCCTCTTTGGGAAACCTGCCGCAAAGATGTTAGGGACTACGATCAAATAGGCAACCGACCGGAGGCTGTGCCCAATATTGGCATCATTTTGGAAATTACACTTGTCAGTTGCTCATACCGAAGTGAGATTTGGAGTCAAAGAGCTCTACAGACTGCAAGGAGAACAAACCTTGAGATCTGATTCCTTAAGTCCTGAACCCGTAAAGCGCTGAACCCCGAACCCCTGAACCATGAAACACTTAACGCCCTGGACCAAATCCCATTAAATTAGATCATACATACGAGCTTTGAGTACCCTAGATCATGGACGGTGATGGCCGCTCTGCCTCCAAAGCCTGCGTAAAGCTTCCGGCTTTGTACAGCGCATTGCCCTAGAGGGCTTTGGATTCAGGGCTCAGGTTCAAACGTTGGGGGAAATGGGAAATAAAATGCAAGCTACTGCATACTGCATTCTTTATATTTAGTAGTTTCCCTAAATAAGGGGACCCCAATATAGACCCCAAAATACTATAGTCCTTATTAAAAGGACCCCTTAAAATGGTACCCCTAATTTTGGGAAACCTAGGGTTTGGATTCAGATTGTGTGAGATGGGGTTTGGGACTTAGGGATGCTAGTTTAGGGGTTTAGGGTTTAGGGTTTTGGGTTTTGGGTTTAGGGTTTAGGGTTTTGGGATTCAGGAGTCAGGTAGAAGGACACAAGGCTACGAGGCTCAGGGCTTTAGCAATGGCAGCTAGACTTAAGGTTTTTAGCAGGGACTGATAGGGATTATATAAGGATTATATTTCCTCGTTCCCTACTAACCACCTGTAAAAAATAGAGAAACAGGCTGGCCAGCCACAAAGCAACCAAATCATGAACCACTGCACCCTCTGCAAATCTGAAAACCCCCTGCGGCTATCAAATACTCTCATTATATTAGGGTGTACCACCATGGAAAATTCAGTATTGGGGGAGGTGCAGGTGGTTTCAATATTAGAGGGAGGGGATTTCTGAAGAGTTCCCAACTTATCGAAATTCCTGAGAGGATGTGCCCTTCTTGTGCGCCGCTTAAAAGTCGGAGAGCTCACACACACACACACACACACACCAGCCACTGAAAAGAGTCCTCCCCCTCCAGGGCATCCCCCAAACAACTTTTCCCAAACGTGATTGGTGGACCCTTGACTGAGTTAAGTAATGGGGTGGGTTGTGATCAGTTCCCCCTCCCACTAAGGCTGGAAGTCAGAAAGATAGCTGAAGCACTTGCACCAGGGCATCACCTCGTGACCAGTATATCAAAGCCAGACACCGCTCAAAGCTCAACGAAAGACGACATCATCACGACCAAGGACTGCTAGGAATATCTCAAGCATGGCAAGCACGGTTTAAGTACACTCCACAACGTCTAAACGAGTCTAAAAGGGGCATGTTGCTCCAGTAACCTCATGTAGTGCTTCGCCGCCTAGCCTAAACCATCAGTCATCAGCGTTCCTCGCTGGCAAGCGCAGTCATCTCTAGCAGGACCTGAACAGTTGTGGTTTTTGATAGGAAACTTTGGAGCCGATGCGAATTTAGGGTTTAGAGGTTTTTAGGGTTTAAGGGTTTAGGGTTGAGGGTTTAGATTTTGATGGTTTAGGGTCAGGCCGGGAGCTCTACCTGCAAATGGTATTTACCTTGGCTCGAGGGTCTTGGGCTTAGGGCTTGTACAGTACATGGCTGGTTTCTCAAAAACAAGGGTCCTTGATTGAGGGCCGCCATAATAAGGACTATAGTATTTGGGACTCTATATTAGGGTCCCCCCATTTATGGAAACTACGTAACAGAATCGAGGGTTATTCCCCAGAGGATGGATTAGGAGGACCCCCCACCCTGATAAGAATATAAGAGGACCCTGATTTAATCCCTACTATCTTTTATAGTCACTATTGCTGGGTGGGGGGTCCACCTAAAGGACGGATCTTGTGTGTGTGTGTTTTTTAGTTTTAATTTAGGACCTTCTAGTCCAAAGGCTGTTTCGATCTTCAGAAACAAGTCGTCAAAGGAAGGCAGGCAGATTAGGGAACAAGTGCTATCCACAATAGTAGCAGTGGGCACGCAAGGGTTAGGAGGACCCCCACCCTGTAATTGTGGCACAAGAGGAAACGAGGAGCTTAATATAAGTCTTATTATGCCTTGCAGTCACTATTACTGGGGCCACCTAAGTTATAGGATATGAACTATTTATAACTTGGCTTTTCCCTACCTGGAGGGTTCCATGGCTGCCAAAATGATGATCCCAATTCTGGGAGTTTAGCGTTTGAGGTTTCCTTTTCCTATAGTAGGGCATCGTACTCTACAAGGGCCCCAAAAAGGGACCATAACATTGACAACACCCTAAACCCTAGATCTTACACTCCCATTGCTTTCAAGCTCAGCATTTAGGCCCCTACACCCTTCAGGCTTTAAAGATGGTTGGTTCTCCAAACCATTACCTTTCAGGTAGTGTAACCCATATGAGCTATAATCTAAACTCCTAGTATCTCCCTTAGTAAGCCTCATAGTAGTTCCCTGTATAGTCCCCTGTATAACTCCCTTTAAATGAGTTTAGACTATAGCTCATATACAATGATATCCCGATGGAAGCCCTATACATCAATGAAGCTTTTTACCGCCCCCTTGCAAAAGAGCAAAGCTTCAGTACACCTGAGGCTTTGCCTATACAAACTTCAGCTGGAAAGTGTCGGGCTCTTGCCAACTCCAGCAACTTAAGCATAGTCAGGCTTGTAAACGGCATGTAGAGGGACTCCACCCTAAACCCTTCAGTTCATATTCTAAAGCCACAACGAGTCATGGATGATGCTTCAGTCCAACCACCAATCCAACTTGGGCTGCATCTCTGCATCTCATCTCGGATTGAACCACATCCAAAAGAACTTCAGGACAAAGAAAACACGAAGCAAGGACTGGCCAACTAAGACTCGTTTGGAGTAGTTTGTAAGTTGTACATGTTCAAGCCTTCCTGATACGTAACTGAAGGAGCAATCCGCTTTGAAGGAACGGAATATTCCATTGCTTTCCCGAAGACTTTATCAACGTTGCCAGTCCTGCTACACGAATGATCTACTCGTCATTACCTACAGACTTGGGAAGGTCGGTGCTCGTGACAAAACCATCTGGTTTAGGGTTTAGGGTTTAAGGTTTAGGGCTGTTTAGGTCCCAAAATTGAGGTCCCGTTCTGGCACCCCTACATAGTAGGTGTAACCGAAAGGGGCCCACAATTTTGAGAATAACACATCTGATGACTAACAACTATCCAAGCCTGCCAGGCATATTTCTGTCTGTTGCTGCTGCATAGTTTCAATCCCTTATGTCATTGATGCCTGAAAGACTAACCATGGTAAATCCTATAACCACAACCGCTGAACTAAACCAAAGGTCATCAACCCTCACCCTAAACCCTAAACCCCATTTTCTTTTCCATTACCCTTGTATAACCCCAATACATACCCTGTCATAACATAGTAGTTTCACTTTCTTTTCCATTATCCCTATATAACCCCCCATATATATCAGTAACCCAATATAAACCCAGGCAAGGGCAACTGGGTCTCCACGCGGGAGCAAGATTTGAGCTTCTGTGTGCCAAGCCGCTTTGCCACAGCCATGAAGCTCTTCAGAACAAGGTATATAGGGGGATATAGGGGGACATATACTGGGATAATGGAAAAGGAAATGGAAACTACTATTTAGGGTTTAGGGGTTTAGGGCTTTAGGGCTTTAGGGTTTAGGGCTTCGGGCTTTAGGGCTTCAGGGTTAAGGTTCGGGGCTTAGGGTTGAACAAGGACCGTGCATGGAAGATGAGGATGCGCGGGTTTTGCGGGGTTCTCAAATAGGGGTATCCTAGGGACGCTGAGAATGGATGGGGTTTAAACCCTAAACCCTAAACCCTTTACGGTTTCGGGTTTAGGGTTCTGAGCGGATCTGAAGGATCCCGCTCTAGGATTAAATAGGGATGCTATTGAGAAACTCCTACGGATCTCATGTCATGGCAAAACCTGAATAATCACCAATGCCATTCCGTAATCCCTGTATAACGAGAACATGATATCATCTTCCTACAATTTTCTTCTGGATGCTCTCACTGGACGCTGAACCAGCCTTCGAGACTGCAGGTTCATAAGAGATTGAATTCTGAGGTGACAAGCGGACTTCTCAAAATCTAGGCCCCTAGGGATCATACCGAACAATAAATGGGCTGCCGGGTCCGTGTTAAGGACCCTGTAGGCGCCAATTCTAAAACAGTCCCACGCTACTACACAACTCACACATAAACGGCATCGTACAGGACGCACACTTGCCCAGAACCTGATCGAGCACAGCCATGCGCAGATCCAAATGCATGCTAAAGATTACCAAGGTAGGCTGCCAAACATTTGGCAAGCATCGCAGCAACTTCTGTAAATAGTAGTTTCCATTTTCTTCTCCATTATCCCAATATAACCTCAATATGTCCCCTATGTAACCCCTATATTACCCCTATGTGGAAATACTTCTGTAATGGAACCTGCAGAACCGACCTCAGATCGCGAAGCTGAGCTGGCATAGCTGTGTGTAAGATTAGTGCCCATTGGTCTGGGGTTTAGGGTTTAGGGTTACGAGATTGAGGGGCTATACATCTATGCCTGGCGCCCTTAGTCCGACAGATGCCCATACGTGCAACAACAGTCAGAATGGATCAGCAGCATTTTTTCTTGCAAGTCACCGGTGCACGAGCTGGGGCACGACATACGACGTGCACCCTTCCAGGCCTGAAACACCGCGGGTTCGAACAGTGTGGAGTCTAGGCATTGGTGAAGTAAAGCCTTCTGCTAGATGTTGAGCTGAGGACTCCAAGCATTGGGATCATGCAGGAGCATGTGGGCCTTAATCGTAACATGTATTCCTAGTGCTGGAACGGCATTCTCAAAGCAGACATCTGCTCAGTCCCGCAGGGAACAGTAAGATCAAACATCCAAACGAGGTCAGTCGTAGCAGCCCATGAGCTCCTAGACATGGTCCCCTTCTACTCTCTGTATTCCAGGGACTTCTGACAAGACCTCTGAGTTCCCTGGACCCCTGGTAGAAATCATAATTTCAGCTCATTATTAGGGTTATAGATAACAGAACTCAAAAATCATGTTCAGGGAACTTCCAGGTACCCTTGTGTGCGCTAGCACAACCCCAAATTCTTTGCACCGTCGGTGGAATCCTGTGGGCCCTCAAATAGGTCTAAGAAGGACTCCTTCAAAAGGGCTATGTACGGAAACCGGGCGTTTGTTGCAGGGTCTGTCCTAACTTGGGGGCCATACCAACCTAAACCCTAACCCTCGAACCCTCAACTCTGAGCCCTAAATAAACCCCAAACCCTGGACCCTAAAACCCCAAAACCCTAAACCCTAGACCCTGAACCCCAAAACCCAAAACCCTCCCTAAACCCTAAGACCTCAAAACTCCAAACCTCCCGGTTCTTGGCTTCCGAGCCGTCTGAGGCCGTAGGGCCCCGCACCAGCAGCCGACGAAGGTCCTTCGCCAGGCCCCGCACCTCCCCACACAAAGCTGAGCCGTCAGGTCAAGAATTATGTTGGGGTTTGCATGCACCAAGGTTTTGTGGGAGGCCGTATAAGTAAAAGGGTTAGAGGTATGAACTTTGGGCGTATGTTCGGGCGCCCTAGTTTGGAAACCCCGTGTAGGGTTTAGGGTTCAGGGGCTTGGGGTTTCGGATGGGGTTTAGGATTTGGTTATCGGTTTTAGGACTTGGGTGCAGGGCTTAGGGTGTTGGATGAGGATCTGTGGCTGATCTAGAAAGTGTAGTGATCAGCGTGTGTTTCCGCTTTCCTCTAGAACCAGGAGCGCGCTCACTGTTCGCTCGCACCATTTTACAAATGTAGTCCGCCAACCACCCCCACACCCCTGAATGAGGGTTAAACCTTCTACCCACCTCCTGTTCCAAGAAACCCAATTTTTTTTCAACGTCCTTGCGGTGAAAAAATGGATTGGTTGTAACAAGGTTAGCAAAATCTGCGTTCGTTGTAATTGCGACTGCGCACCCAGAGACACAACAAGCCTCCAGCTGAGAGGGCTGATCACACCTACCATGGAATTCCCTAACGGACAAGCAAGAACCTGACTTACTGGCCGTTAGTAGGGAATATGGGCATATGACATATAAGGTTTATATAGGGACTACATTCCCTTATTCCCTACCAAGAACCAGTAGGCTGATTCCGAGAGATCCCATTGAGGCGCAAATCAATCACTCGACCCCAAGATAGCTTCCACTCTTTTTTTCGCCCGTGATGTCCTACTAACCGCCAGCCCTACACCCTCACCATGAACCTTGCCAACCTAAACCCTAAACTAGCTTCCATTCATTGTCCACTCCTTCCTTCATCCCCCAAGTAATCACCTCATCCTATGATAAACCCACCCATGCCGCTAATTATAAGTCCTTGGGAGGGGGCTGATCCCCATCGCAAGGTCTCTACATGATCCTGGTTACCACTCCACTTTCCGTGTTCTTCTCCACCTGATTGTCCCTTTGAAAACTCCCTCCATTAACACTCTGTAATCCGTATATACACCCTATGTAAACCCTGTATAACCCCTACATCAAGCCTATATCCTTGACCCTAAAACCCTTAAGCCCTAAACCCCTAAACCCCTAAACCCCTGAACCCCTGAACCCCAAACCCCTAAACCCTGAAAAAAAAAAACTAAAC
>CAJNIZ010046070.1:0-16161 GCA_905231905.1 Symbiodinium pilosum | reverse complement strand
GGCTCTAGGGTTGTGGCTCTAGGGTTCTGGACCTTCGGGTTCTGTCTCTAGGGTTCTGGCTCTATGGGCTTAGAGTTTAGGGATCAGGGCTTGCTTAGCGCTCAGGGTCCCTAGAATTTAGAGTTCAGGGCTTAGAGTTTACGGTTCAGGGCTGAGAGTTTAGGGTTGGGAGGGCATCGTTTCATGAGTTGACATACTTTGAAGGTGCTATATTTTCTTACTGTTGTGGCACCATTGGGTGGGTATTCTTCTATGCCTTGAGACAACTGTTCTCGGAATGAATGCCTGAACTGCTGAACCCTAAACCCTAAACCCTTAAACCCCTAAACCCTGAAACCCTTAACCCTTGAACCCCTAAAACACCTAAAACCCCAAAACCCTAAACCCTTAAACCCTAAACCCTAAACCTTAAAACCCTTAACCCCTAAACCCTAAACCCTTAAACCCTAAACCCACTAAACCCTAAACCCTTAAACCCTTAACCCTAAAAACAATAAAACCCCTAAACCCTAAAACTCCTAAAACCCCTGAAACCCCTAAAACCCTAAACCCTTAAACCCTTAACCCTTAAACCCCTAAAACCCCTAAACCCCTAAAGCCCTAAAACCCTAAAACCCCTAAAACGCCTGAAACCCCTAAAACCCTTCAAACCCCTAAAACCCCTGAAACCCCTAAAACCCCTCAAACCCCTCAAACCCCTAAACCCTTGAACCCCTAAATCCACTAAAACCCTAAAACCCCTAACCCCTAAACCCTTACAACCCCTAAAACCCCTAAAACCCCTAAACCCTTAAAACCCCTAAAACCCCTAAAACCCCTAAAACCCCTAAAACCCCTAAAACCCCTAAACCCCAAACCCTCGAAACCCTTAAAACCCCTAAAACCCCTAAATCCTCAAAGCCCCTGAAACCCCTAAACCCTAAACCCCTAACTCCTTAAACTCCAATTCCCTAAATCCTTAAACCCTAAAAGTCCAGGCCTCCAGCGCTCTGACCTCGGCCTCGCTGCGCAGGGCCTTCACTTCGCCTG
Organism: Symbiodinium pilosum; assembly: GCA_905231905.1. NCBI lineage: Eukaryota > Dinophyceae > Suessiales > Symbiodiniaceae > Symbiodinium > Symbiodinium pilosum. The sequence goes on along the minus strand of CAJNIZ010046070.1, from coordinate 15,132 downwards.
GTTTGAGGGTTTGGGGGTTTAAGGGCTTAAGGGTTTTAGGGTTTAAGGGTTTAGGGGTTTGAGGGTTTAGGGGTTTAGGGGTTTAGGGTTTAGGGTTTTCAGGATTGAGGGCTTAGGGGATCGGCTTTAAGGATTAAGGGTTTTGGGTTTGGGTTCAGGGCTCAGGGTTCAAGAGTTAGGGTTTAGGGTTTAAAGGTTCAAGGATTAAGGGTTTAGGGTTTAGGTGTTCAGGGCTTAGGGTTTAAGAGTTAAGGGTTTGGGGTTTAGGGTTTTAGAATTGAGGGTTTAGGGTTTAGGGGTTTTAAGGCTTCAGGGTTTAGGGCTTCAGGGAAAAGGGTTTCAGGTATATTTGCATATATATCTACCTGAACCCCAGAAGTCGGTAGAATAATGGCCTTTCGGGCTATTTCTTAGGCTTTGGGCTATGATTTGCCTTTTTTTTGGGTCCAGGTATACATAGAGGGGTATATAGGGAAGATAGCGCCACAAGGGGCATGAAGGGTTTAGACTTGGGGCTCCGGGGCTTAGGGGCTTAAGGTTTCGGATTTAGGTGTTGAGTTTAGGGCTTACATACAGGCTTTAAGGTTTAAATAGGGTCTTGGCCTTAGATACCCTAAACCCTAAAACCCTAAACATCTACATACCGGGCTTGATGAGTCAGAAACCGGCTTCTGCCTCGCTGAGCTTAAGTCTCCATCTGAGAGCCTCATACCCGAAACACCAATCCTAAACCCTGAGCCCGAGATTTTCAGTGCCATTCCTTCGGGACCTGCGGAAACCTGGGGATAGATCGTAAGTATGAAAGAATAGAAATAACAATAGAGTAGTGAAAGTAATAAAAGAAATAATAACAGTAATAATAATCATAGTAATCGCTATACATAGTCATGATAATTACAACGGTAAATCAACGGGTTGAGGGGCTTAGGGTGCCTCTTAGAATTCTGTGAGGAATATTTCTGGAAGTCCCAATTCCACCTACACGTCGTGAAGGCTTAGCCCTGGTTGCTTCCTAAGGCTGGCAATCCATGCCACCGGTTTATGGTTTAGGGGTTAGGGTTTAGGATTTAGGGTTTAGGGATTAGGGTTGAGCCTACAAAGAAATTGAAATTTCTGGCCTATGTACGTATTCTGCGAAACACACTTGCTATCTACAAGCGACTATGGGGTCTTGCCCGGGTTTAAACTGGACATATCCCCACCTAGTTTCTAGCTAGGCTTCTCTTGGGAGACCCTTTCCCAGCTTGTTACGGCTCTTTGGAACTGATCCCCTGCCCACCCACGCCTTCCATGGACACCCTCTGCGTCCGAAGCATCTCCCGCAGAGTCATCACCGCTGCCTCACTTAAAGTTATCTGGGTTGTATGGGATTTAAACAAAATATTGGTTATATATGGGTTATATGGGGTTTATATTATATAGAAGTTATGTAGGGAACACATACGCTCTAGGGTTTATATCAGACGATTTTGCTATTCCTGACATCTACAGTCAGGATCCGAACAATGTCATATAATCGCTATCGGATCCTTATTTTGGGGGTTGGAGTAAGAAAAACGCCCAATACGATCATGGGTCCCAGAAACGACTTCGGAAATTTTACCCTTCCTGGGACGTCGTCTCTTCATCCCCATTACATTTTTCAAATGCGGTTGTAGAAGAAAACCCATGCCCCAAAAGCAACGGAGCTTCTTAGGCTAAGGAAGGGTTTAGGGTTTAAGGTGCTTCTGAGGCTAGGGATAGCAGAAGATGGGGGAAGGGCCTGTTGAATCATGCGAGAATGTTCAAAGCATTTTCACCTGTAAGGAAAACTTTGTGATCAAGAAGACGAAGAAACAATATCATGGCAGTTTCCATTTTATTTTCCATTGTCCCTATATAACCCCCATATAACCCTGTGTAATATAGTAGCTTCCAGTCCAGGCCCGCACGAGTTTTGACTAAACCCCCCTCAAGATTGCAGGACATCTATAGTATAATTTTGTATATATTGGGTTATATAGGAATAACGGACACGAAAATGGAAAGTATTTTGTATAATAGGGTTTATATTGGGGTTATGTAGGGATAATGGAAAGGAAAATGGAAACTACTATAGTATGATAGGGTATATATTGGGGCTATATAAGGAATGATCACTAGGAATCAGTCAAGAGAGCCAAAACGCACAAAGCTTTTGAAAAGGGAGGCCATGGCGAGCGCCTCCTGAAAATCTTGGCAAATCCTTATGCAAAAGCTTCAGTATAGCCATAAGCCCTGAACCTTTAGCTGACAGCCAAAACCTGCGATGTTTTTCGTCCCCAATCAGTATGGCTTAAGTCCCGGATGGTCCGAAGCGTTGGATGCTCATCTGCAGCAATGCCCAGATGACACAAGCTTACTATAAGCCCCTATCCTACATCAAGAGCCAACAATCCTCAGCCAGATAAAGCCAAATCCAGAAGCCCGAACCTTGAGCCCAAGGATCAGGGTTTAAGGGTTCAAGGGCTTTTGGTTTCAGGGTTTAGGGTTTTAGGGCTTAGGGTTTAGGATCTGGGGTCATTCAAGGCCCTGAAACGTGACTCCCAGGCAGGCACCTCGACATCCACTTTCAGCCTTGGTACTCGCGGAAGTGAAGGCGTCCCAGATTACAACAAGAGATATAGGTTTCAGGATTCGGGCTTAGGGTTCAGGGATTATGGTTAAGGGTTTGCGGTCTAATTTCAATCGAGGGTTGCTGCGCATTAGTAGTGCAGTGATATCGAGATTATGAGTAAATCATACTGGCAACTACTCTCAAGCTTCTACATTACGACCAGGAAGGTGCTGGTAATTGCAGCACGGCATGTTTTGCTTCTCTTCCGAAAAAGTTGCAACAGCTTCTAGACTCCAGAAACCACACACTCAACGCAGAGCCCCAAGCAGAACAACTAGTAACGCACGATGATGACCATGCTGGTACCCATCTTACTGGCTATTCGTTAGGAATAAGGGAACATAACCCCTATATAAGCCCTATTTAATAGACTCCCTTATTCCCTACTAACCCTAAACCCTAAACCCTATAATATTCCCTTCTTCCCTCCTCACCCCCACAAGCAATGTTGGCGCACCGATCTTCACGATGATGGCATGGAGAATCATGCAAACTACAATCTAAACTCCTAGCATCCCCCTTAATAGCCCCAAACCCTAGACCCTAAACTATAATCCCCTATATAACCCCCCTTAAGGAGCTTAGACTATAGCTCATCTAGCAACTGTCGTCTAAAACCCAACTTTGCCTTACCCAGAGACCCCATATTCCTTAATCAAAGACTATAGAATTTAGGGTTAAAGGGTTTAGGGCTCAGGGGTTTAGGGTTTAGGGTTGTATCCTACATCATACTAGGGAAACCAGTCTCATCCTAAGAGTATGTTCCTTGATACAGGTGTATGAGGCTCTCTGCATATCGATCATCCTATAACAATCCGATGCATTACCCCATGCACATGATAATGTCCGGCTTCCTTTCCTATTTCCTAAACTCTAAAGTAACGTCCATTTCCTTTTCCATTCCCTACTGCACAGATCAACCCTCTTGTTCTCCCAAGAACCAGTTTCAAGTTAATTTCCAGTTGATTCTCCCTCCTTCCCCAAGGACACTTTGCTTTGGGTCCTTGCGTATATATATATGGATATATTTGTATGGATCGCTACATGAGAGCTTCCACAAAGAGACGGGCCCCAATATAGACTTCAATATACTATACCCCTTAATGTGGTGACCTTCAAAATGGTACCCCTGATTTTTGGAAACCCCAACAGCTACAAACCACTCTACAATCGCAGTTTCCCATATCATTTTCCACTTTCTTTTCCATTTGACTCTCCAGGATTTGGGGATAACATCCGATATAAACCATATAAACCCTAATCCCTAAGACCTAATCCCTAAACCCCAAACTCTACTAAACCCTAAATCCTAATCCCTAAACCTTAAACTCTAAACCATAAACCCTGACACAATCCCTAAGACCGAAACTCTAAACCCTAAATCCTAGTCTCTCAACTTTTAACTCCAAACCCTGAACCCCAACCCTAATCCCTAAACCCTAAATCCTAAATCCCAAGCTCTAAAGCCTAAATACGAATCCCCAAACCTTCAACTCTAAACCCTACATCTACTGGCCGGAATCCGAGCGGCTCTTCCCAGACGACAGCGTCTAGCTTCGACTCCATTCTTGCATCCACAAGGCCTAGACTTCTAATCTAGGTTTTTTTAAGCCCCCGGGACTTTTACGTCTGCATGTACTCTAGGGTTTAGAGTTTACGGATTCGAGTTTAAGATTTGCGGCTCGGGGTTTAGAGTTTAGGGTTTCGAGTTTAGGATTTAGGGTTTGGGTTTTAAGGCTTATAGGGGCGGATGATAGTTCAAGAGTTAATAGAATGTTGGCTACATGCCTGGGTCTAAGAATCCAGAACAAGTCCGGGCTTGAATCTTCTGGGTTTTTGGGTTTTTGGGGTTTAGGGTTTAGGGTTTAGGGTTCCCGAGATCGAATTGAAGCAAGGCACGATTCATCTCCATGATGAAGCACGAGCATTTTTCGCTCCAACGGCTCTCCATTTTGGAGAGCTTCTGCTTCATGTCTGCTTCCTGAGGCTTCCAAACACGGGGAGAGGGTTACACGCGATTAAGGTTTGGGGTTTAGCGTGTCTGGAGGAATAATGCGATACAGGATATCTACGGCATAGCCTTCTGTCAGTACTGTCTAGGGTATGGCAGCCTCGCCAGCCGGGCCACGCAACAGTGCGAAACCCAGTCACAAGCGAAAACGTCCGGAGTGAAATCAAACACTAACATATCCATTAGAAGACCTGAGCAGGATTGATGGGAATCATAACGTAACATCATGCAGATAAACCGGGAACCTGCCCCGAAATGATCACGTCCCAGAATATGCTACTATTGCTTTACGATTGGCTTCATGATAGTTAGTCCAGATCTGAAGGAACCCAAGTTGATACCTAGAGATTGTTCAAAAAAGAGGGCCTCGTATACCCAACACAAGAAGGTCCTCATCATAATGAGCCACGTTAGCCTGAAGAATTATCCATCCATAAGCAGGGGCTTACGGATTGGGTGGTTTTTGCAACACCCTTTTACACCCAGCGCCCGGTGCGTGGAAGGCCTTGGGTGTGGGGCTTGGGGTTCAGGCTCACGATTTGAGGGTCTAGGGTTTGGAGTGTAGGGCTTAGGCTTCAGGATTTGGGCCTGCAGGGTTGGAAGCCTTTCTTTGATTCCTACACCCCTGACACTGGCAAGAATAGGCAATACTGATGGTGATAGTAAACTTAGTAGTATGTATCGTCATAATACTCGCAATAATACTGACAATGATGATGGTAAAAGAAACTGGCGAGAGTCCATAACAGCGCTTCGATCTTGGATGTCTCCCTCAAGCCTGGCAAACCTTAGTCGTGGGCATTTTCAGGTGAGAAATTACCAGGTGGGTACCCTTACCCTAAACCCTCAGCCCTTATCCCTAAACCCTGATCCCTTGACCCTAATCCCTAAAAGGGCTATGTAACAAGCCTGGCAAACCCTGCGGGGGCAACTGCCAAGTAAGACTGCTTCGTCATGGCTTTAGGGTTTAGGGCTTAGGGTTGGGAATACATTGGGATAATGGAAAATAAAATGGAAACCACTATAGGGGTTATATAGGTTTTCTGCAGGGGTGGTCCAAAAATCACAGATCGCGTTTGTGGGTGCCCGTAATAAGTTCTTTAAAAAAGGGGCTTAGGATTTAGGGGCTCTATGTATATATGTATATGTATATATATATATATATCAACCCTAAACCCTAAACCGAGATGTCATCAGGTGGTGGTTATTATTAGAGGGAATTAGCGGTGTTTACATGCTGCAAGGTTGAAAGTTTGATAGCTTATGTGATGGGCACAATGGGCCAGCCACGTATATGAAAAAAATGAGTATTGACGTCTTGGGTCCAAGTTTCAGGCACCAAAAACCATTCAGACTGCCTAAGCCCCATGGGTACTTGCACACTTACGTGCTACACATCCCTGCATACTGTTAGACTTAGATACCCATATATTATATCCCTTTAACCTTTTCGGAACTCCATTATTTGAGTACTTGGACCCTTAGCTTGCAAATTCTTTGCAAGCTAATTCCCAGCTTCGCCTTCTCGATGTGGTAGCTTCACAACTAAGAATTCAAAATATAAGCGACAGGATGCTGCGGTCCTTCTTATGGGTGCCTTCGGGGGCCCATTATTTTTGGAAACCGCACATGGCCAAGTTTGGTCGGCGCCTCTGAGGAAAATCCTCAAGGCCCCAAGGTTCGGAGTTTGAGGCTTAGGGTTTAGGGGCAACCTGGGTCACCAGTTGCATAAACAAACGGGCGTCGAACCCTAAACCCTAAACCCTGAACCCTAAACCCTAAACCAACTGCTAGCAAGAGGCCATGCTGGCATGCTTTGCATGGCCTGCCTTGGTCCACAACAGTCTGTTGACATCACCCAAACGTAGACCGATCGTAGCAAAGGGGGTTTCCCAAAATTAGGGGTACCTTTTCGGGGATCCCTATAATAGGGATTGTAGTATATAGGGGTCTATATTAAGCGGCGTAGTTCTTGGCATCTTGCTCGTAGTTGTGTTTTGCCCTGATCCGCAGTGATGTTGGCAGCGGCAGTCGCTGCTAGCCGTCATGATGGTAATGGAGGAAGCACAAGTGGTGGTGGGACATGATTCTTCATGCTGTTCCTGTCTCCACTGCGGCTCCTGCGGTCTGCTTCACCACAGCAGCTGGGGTTATCCCACTGCTACTGCTGTTGCCGCTGAGAATGATGATGCTTCTGCAAAGCACCACACGTTGAGCTGTATGAACTTGCAGTGCATCTTCTAAGCTGCCAAGGCGCACTTTGCCTGCAGCTTCTTTAAGCCACGAATCCTGCTTGGCCCGGAGATCCTGCTGCAGCAATGGCTTCGATTCCGGGATTGGGGCTTGGCTTTTGGGCTGCGGAAGGACTCAACGCGGCAAATACATAAGGACATACACATCGGAAGCACAGCTACCACGTCAGGGCAATCGAGCTTCGCACTAGAACCTCGTGCGTCACAGCAACCACATGAAGTTAGGTCTGTAGGCTGGAAGTTCAAAGGGGCGGTAGTCTACAAAGGGTCCTTTGGAGGTGTCAGTTTGATTTTAAGGAAGGTAAAGCTCATGAATCCTGCTTCGCCTTGTCTCTCACAACTGTTGTCGGGGCCCCTCTGCCCCGAATCTTGACGCACTCTTTTGCCTTCCAAAGTGTCAACCCCTTGATCGAATGCCCATCCCATGCAAGTCAGGTTTCACAGATGGTCTGAAAAGCTAGAGAATCCGCTGAAAAGGTTCTTGTTCCTACCACCCTCAATGGCTTGGGACTGCACTTGTAGCAGTGTAGCTGCAGTGTAGCTGCTGTCATCACCGCTGCACCCGAAACGCCTAAATCCTAAACAGCCCACACCCCAAGGCCCCAAATTCCCAACCCCCAAAGCCCCAAGCTGAGGCGCCGGCGATCTGGAGACCCTTCAGGTCTGACCGGATCGCCGGGATTTCGGTCCCTGAAGTTGTGGGGTTTCTGGTTTTAGGATCGAAGTGAGGCTGGCAAGCCCTCCATCATCCAAGCAAGTGCAAGAGCATAAGACAGTAGAGATGGTCTGCTAGGCACCATATAACAACTGCAGCCAGTCGCATCACTGACAAGAACAGCAAGTGTCAAAATGTTTGTGCCAGTTGGACAACAACACTAGTCCTGATAACTACTATAGTAAAAGTATTATCAGGAGTGACCGACAGCATGCAGTAACAGATCCATGCGGCCAAGCGAATAGCCCATCGCGTTTTCCATACCTGAGCAGCAGCTATTTCCAGAAGGATTGCCGGGGTTGTTGCGCCATGGTGGATGGGGCAATAGAGGCTGCTACAAAAGCGCTGGCAGGCTTCTGGCCTCATCCTGTCCTTAGCATGTACCCCGTTGCACAAATTTGCCGGAAAGGGACCAATTTGAACCATGTGCGGTCTGTGTTCATATACGTACTTCGCTTCTCATCTATCTTTTGCAACTTTTTAGTCGCTCGCAAAGCCATGCGACCATGTGACCAATAACCTGCCTGCAGATAGAAGTTCAAAGCTCCTCACCCAAACGTGAATGGCTGCGTAAGACCTACGACGGGCCGTATGCAGAATGTAAGCTTTGGTATGCTGCGCACTCTGATTGAACTGTTTCTCCAGGCTCCCGATGGGTATGTTGCATGCTTTCATGCTGAAAGGGAGCTGCAGTGCGCGTTGATTTCCTATCTATTGCACATATCTACCACTACCTTCATATCTCTCCATCCGCATGTCTATTCATCACCTACGAACCCATCACTGCTACACATTTTGGGAGGCAGAGCAACGCCCAAACCAGGCCGCCGTGCAAAACAAAAATGGGCAATCAATGGGCGCCATGCCCCACAGAACTTTCTGATTGCCAGCAGGGAATGGAGGAATGGATCTCCGTAGAGGCCCGTATATGATCCCCAAGAAGATAATGGTTCTCCATGTTCCTTTCCACTACTAACAACCAGCAGACAAAAAAAATAACAACTGCGCAACCTTGTGCACCAGATGCACCAGGCAAGGCCTACCAATTTGATGGATTTCGTCCCCCCCCTTTGCAGCTAAGGAGCGGTCTTTGCCTACTGGTCAGTGCTTATGGATTGGAGCAACGGAAAGGCAATCACAAGGTATCATCCATCTATGGGGGCTACGTTTGGGATCCATTCCTCCAGTCCTTACCAGCAACTAGTAAGTCCTGGGGGAACAAGGCTCTGAACCCAAAGGGCTTCGGGTTAGGATCTGGGGTTCAGAGTTGACAGAACCTATAAGGGTTTAAGGTTTAGGTAAACCCTAGACCCTAAATTGTAACATGCGGCCAAGGGGCGCAACAGCTTATCCAGCAAGTTTGCATGCGTGGCATCGACGTGCCCGCTTACATCCTTGATCTGGCGCCTGGCTGCAAGATCTAAATACTGGTGCTCAGCAGGGAATATTGGAATGCAATTCCTACATAATCTCTATATAATATATTCCCTTATTATCCACCAACCACCACTAAATCAATGGCGGAGCTTCAGATTTTGCATCTAGAGCCGATCCATTACTGGGCTGTTGTTCAGGAACTTAAGCTAAGTTGATTTACATAGGACGTGTGGTAAAAAGTGCGGTTGCCTTATGAGCAACTTACGTCAAGTCTTTAAATCTCGATATGAGCCCCATACGACACAATCTTCGATTTCATGTTCCATGTTCTTATCCATCTGGTTCTCCATTGCAACAACTGAACCCTAAACCCTATACAACTCTTCTACCACCAGCACAACGCCTTTAAACGGAACCCACTACAGCAGCTTGGTTTATAGCAGCAGCAACCCAGATTGCCAGTTCCTGGGCTGTGCTACTGCGCAGTCTTCAGGGTGTTCTCGGCAGGCTTACTTGGCGGGTCACGGGACCTAGCAATGGGCTTAATAAGGGGGGTAGCTGGGGCTATTATGTTGCACATAGGGGCTATAAGTTTACTTACTAAGTCCCGCTGACCCTCCAAGCAAGCTTTGTGATTTAAAGGTCATTGGTTTTGTTCAAAGGGGGGCGATGAGACAGGCTGAACCTTCTGGCTTACCAGGAAAATCCCAGTTTCCACTTCATTTTCCATCATCTTTTCCATTTGGGCCTGCTACCCTGTAACCTGCATCATCTTTCATGGTCATTCCCTACCGACCAGAGTGCCCTTCACCGTCCTCATTATGGCTAATTCCACATAGCCCTGAACTTGTGTTTTGTTAGGGGAGGAAGAGGAGGAGGTTGGTATCACATATTTGGAGGCTTTCAAGAAATTGGGGTACCATTTTGGGGATCCGAATACTCAGGATAACAGTACTTTGGGTCTATATTGGGGTCTCCATGTTTTGGGAAGATACCATATGCACTGTTACTACTGTTAATTATTACTACTAACATTATTACTATTGTGCTTACAATTATTACTACAACAATTATTACTAGCTATTGCTACTATTACACATATGCACATGTCAGCGGTGACCAGGGATCTACGCAAGGCTCGTGACTCGCTCCACTGTGCATCTGGCTTCATGATAGTTTTTGCCTTGGCGCTTGGTGCCAAAAATGCTAGAATAATGGTGTATATAAGGATTATATAGGGATTATATAGGGGTTATATAAAAATAATGGAAAAGAAAATGGAAACTACTACTATATATGGAGTATATAGGGGTTGTATAATGTCTTTTAGGGCTTAGGGAATTCTGTAGGGATCATACTAGCTTTCTTATGGATGTACATAAGGAGTTTGGTGATACACGCGTGCAGACCAGACAAGTGGCTCCATTGACTGAGTCTTGCTCTTCATGACGTCCACAGAGCCTGCAATCAAAGGAGGCATACCGTTGAGCGTGCTGGTTTGGCTGTTTAACTGAATAAGATTATTCTCTGCTCATAAATTAAATTACTAGAACCTGTTTTTGGACTCTCTCATGCCCGTGAAAACCTCCTTGCGTGAGAGCACATTACTGTCAGCAGAATGGGGCAAACGAATAGAAGGACCTCCATGACCCTAGGAGCGCAAATATACGGGCCTGCAATGTAATACTTTACAAGTTTAGGAAAGGTGATGTACAAGTCACATACTTCAAAGATTTGGGAACATGAGGCAACAAGATTACGATGATCTTGGCCACCATGTGGGGCTCGGGTCATGCCATGCTTCCCCACATACACAAAGGCAAGGTGACTTGAGCAAGGTGATTTGAGGGCTTTGCAGCAAAGGAGAATCCCCCGGCGGCACCTCAAGGATACAACCAAGTCGCACATACACACCGCTAACTTCGATACACCCTCTCTCAGGACCTGCGGGGATCTTTACGGAACAGGGGTCTACACGCTGCTGGGATCTCTCTTGTGCCCAGTAAAACTCCCCAAGCAGCTAGATTTTGAAAAAGAACACTGCGCACAACAGCTCCATTTAATCAGCAGGCCCCAATCTATTTATCTGTGGAAACATGTGAAAGATAGCTTAAACCCTAAGCCCTGTAGTTTCCATGTTCTTTTCCATTCCTTTCTTCCCAGCTAACCAAAAAGTAGGTCGAGGCTTCCACTTTGCCACTGCGGCTTGGGGGCACTGCGCTGAAGCAATGGCTTCCCGCAACGCTTGAACTTGATCGCTCCTGAGATCCGTCTGAGTTTATAAGGATTCTATCGGGGTTGTGTAGGGAAAATGGAAAAGAACATGGAAACTACTACTTTATATGTGTTATCCCAGAATTTCTAAAGGACCCAAAAAATGGAACCCCCTGGTAATCCCCTAGTTCCCCCAATTAGCAATGGGTTCATTTTGGTGCGGCTCCATTTTTTGCATCCTTTAGGGGGTCTGGGATTTAGGGGATGTATGGTAGTTACCCAAAACAAGGGGACCCCAATATAGACCCTAATATACTGTAGTCCTATTATGGGGACCCCCAAAAAGGTACCCCTAATTTTGGGAACCCCCCATATATTGTTTTTAAAGGGCTATGGGTTTGAGGTTCAGGGTTTGTTGGCACTTCGAGGGGCTCATCAGGATGATTCTTACTCTACAAATGAACTTACAGGGCTTCTAAACCCTAAACCCTAAACCCAAGGGTTTAGGGTTTAGGGTTTAGGGCCCTTAACCCCTGACCCAGAAACCCTAAACCCTGAACCCTGTCTGGGGACCCCTAAACCCTAAACCCTACTACTATGGGGACACATAATATAGGGCCTATTTCGTACACAGATGTTTGAAAGATGTTTGAAGACTATTGGTGCTATGGCAAGTGAGGGGAGATGAAGGAAGGTAGAGAAATATTGGTTGGGGTCTAGGGTTTAAGGATAAGGGTTTTAGAGCATTTTTCGGCCAAATGCAGGCCTGTGTAAGGAGTTCTCAGAATCTAGCAGACCAGCAAGAGGAAACTCTCATCGGTCACACTATTTGAGCCACAGTCTATACTCCGAGTATCCCCGTGAATAACCCTTGCAATAACTCCCCTATATAATCCCCTTATAACCCCTTGAAGGAGTCCAGACTATAGCTCATCTTTGGAGCATCCCCTTACGGAGCTTAAGAAGGAGCAACAAGGTCTTTGTTCCTAGATCCTCCAACTATCTTTTACTCAGGTCTATGTACCCACACTGAGGGCCCCGATAAACCAATTAAAGGTACTGGCAGCCGCCGCCTCTAACCTCCGGTTCTTCACAGCCCCCTAAACCCAAAACCCAAACCTCCTCGTGTTCTCAGCCAAGGTGCATGGGCAAGGCCTTGCGCAGCCTCGGTGGAAAGACGCTCGAGAAATGGAAACTACTTTATTATTGAGGATCACATGAGAACTGCTAAACGCTTCCATTCCTTCACACGTTCCTAACCAGGGTAATCAACCCCTGAAAGCAATACTCCCAGTTGACGGCAGGGTAAAGGCAAGGAAGGCGCCGCTTGCTGCATGAATTGCCAGATTCAACGCAACTACAAAAGCTACCCTACACCTGGAAAGACAGTAGCAACAACATGAAATGATGTAAGCAGCACTAAACGTTACCTGAAGAATCAACATACAAGCAACAGTGCTTGAAAACTTCTGAGCAGCAATCGCCACGAAGACAGGTAGCAAGTTGTGGTAGCCAACTTCTTCGATACAAGCTGGTCTATAGTGCTTGAGGAATCTGAAGCAGGATCGCATGACCCCTTTCTCCGGAGGCCTGTACCATCCCAAAGTCTGAAATAAGGTCATTCTGGGGCTGTACCCTTTTTCAACCACCACTCAAGGTAAGGACCGCGCGAGGTCGGTACATGTTGGCAAGGGGTATAGGGTTCATACATGAAACGTCAGGGTATAGGCATGTCATGCGAACCGGCTACAATGCTGGCGCTGCATCAGTGATGCTAATCTTGCGGACTAGAATCCAGAGACAAAATTCCAAATTCATGGGGCCTACGTTAGATGTCTTTAGTCCGGGAAATCCCTTACTCCAGTCCAATATCTGCGATAAAACTGACTCTGCAGATTTCCTGGTCCGTCTACGCCTTACTGGCCTTGCAGCTGTCTCTCTACGAAAAAAAAGGAAGACCCAAAACTCTAAACCGCAATGTCAGGAAGCGCTGTGACCTCCCCCTGCAGACTCCGGAGGAACTTCATCACGTTGTCACACTTCATGCCTGCATGAAGTTTACAGCGTTTGGAGAGATTAGGGGTTATTGAGGGTTCAGGGTTTAGGGCTTAAGGTTTGAGGAATCCGGGCTCAGGGTTTAGGGATTAGAGTTCAGGTTAGAGTTCAGGGCTTGGGGTTCAGGATCAGGGTCATGATGGAGAATCGAATGGAGGATTAGATGGAAACTGACTTGTATCATGTTGCAATTCACAGATTGTGCTAGGTCTCCACTTGCGAATAGTGGTAAAGTACAGTACGGATATGCAATGACATTATTGCAATTACTATTCTCCCTTGAGGTGACTAGTAGCGCGCCCAACCTGATTTAGAGGGTATCCTCAAGACAGGGTTACAGTTGGGCCGCTCGGGATAGACTGCCAGTAGAATTTGCTCAAAGTAGATGCAAGGGAGGATAAGGCCACATCAAACATAACATAAGTAAACCCGAATCCTAGCCCTGAATGAAAGACCCTGAACCCTAAATCTGAATGCTCAGGGCCTCGTCGTTCATCCTACATGTGCACCCCAATATAGTCACACGAAGAGCCCCTGTGTACAGAATTACTCCAAGTGAATTTTTGAGGGCCCAAAAAAGGGAACCTTTGAAGGGGCCTCCATATGAGCTACAGTCTCAAGTTCTCAAAGGGGATTATATAAGGGAGTATATAGGGGACTACTATAGGGCTTGTAATGGGGGATACTAGGAGTTTCGATTATGGCTCATGTAATGAGACCCAGAATTTCGAACTTTCTAAGACCTCCCTACAATCCCTACGGTCCCCCTATGGTCTCCTCATATGAAGCCCCATGATCTGCAGTCCCCACTCATATGATGACTGTGATCCCATTATTGTAAACTTATAATTAGATGATGTTGTAGTTCTTGTTACTTGGGGTGTTGCTATGATGAAATTGAAGCCCTTACTTATGTACTGGTGGTTAGTAGGGAAAACGGGACTATGATCCCTACATAACCCCTGTAGAAAATATTCCCTTGTTTCCGACTAAACCCCAAGTAGGCCAAGAAAACCCGAAAGCCTAAATCCCAAACACTCAACCCTAAACCCTAAATCCTAAATCTTAAACCCTAAATCCTAAACCCTAGGCCATAAATCCTAAACCCTAAACCCTAAATCCTAAACCCTAAGCCCCCCACCCAGCCTGCATAGGCCGTTCCCACCCATTACTAAGGTGGTCAGGCACTGAAGAAACACGTCAGCCTTTACACCCGTACTGGGTATAGGAGGAGCCTATGGAGAGTGGACGTATAGAGCCCCTCCGAGCTCCTCCCGTACATCGGGAAGCACAGCTTTGCCTCCAGCCACCCCAGTGGGCCAAATATCTTGATGGGAATACACGACACACTGGAGGCCCTGGAGGGCTGGAGGCCCTGGAGGCTGCGGAGGCCTGGCCCTAGAGCCCGGAAGGCCTGGAGGCCCTGAAGGTCCTGAAAGCCCTGAAGGCGCTGGAGGGCCCGTCCTGGTATTCACTTGGAGGACGATCATTTGGAGGTGGGAATTGAGGCTTGAAGGAGAAGCAAGACGACGATCTTTTGAGGTCGGAATTGAGGGCGTAGCCCTAAACCCTAACGGGAAGTAATTTGGGTGGTAGCCTGTGATGTCTCACAGCGGGTGGAGGTTTGAAGAAAACCCATTTTCGATGGCTCTTGGGCATCATCCAGAAGTTCGCTGTGCGCAGGCTGTGCCGCCACAGATCCCTGGAAGTGGGGTGGCGCCATCGGCGCATGGATACACATCCCTGCGCAGGTAGACGCCCTAAACCCTAAATCCTAAACCCTATACCCTACATCCTAAACCCTAAGCCCGAAATCCTAAACCCCATATCCTTCATCTTAACATCCTAAACCATAAACCCTAAATCCTAAACC
>CAJNIZ010046069.1:29970-41833 GCA_905231905.1 Symbiodinium pilosum | reverse complement strand
TAGGGGTTATGTTGGGGCTATATAAGGTTTACTTGGAGGGTCAGGGGGACTTAGTAAATACGCTGATGGGTTTACGGTTTAGGATTTAGTGTTTAGTGTTTACGAGGGTCAGGGGGGGTTGTATACCTGGGGTTTAGGGTTTAGGTTATCGCATATGGTAATCCCAAGTCTTCCCATTTCCATCCGACTTAATTACTACGTCCCCCTGACCATCTAACTCCTAATGCTGGGATATTTAATGCTGGGATACTTGGTAAGAAAAGGTTTATGGACTCTTCAAGGGGTGTGTAGGTACATATTTATATATGTATATATATATATATGGAAATATATACACACACATATTCATATACAGAAACAACCACACATGAAATTTAGGGTTTGGGGCTTAAGGTCATGGGACTTGGCAAATAGTCAGTCCTTGACTTCAAGCACACTCTTGCTCCGCGGTTGCTTAAACCGGAAATAGAAGTACTGTAGCTATGATGCCTGGCTCCTCCTCCTCCTCCTCCGCGTCTTGTTCGACTCATAAGGAGCATCTACCTCCTGAAGCTGGCGCTCCTGAAGCTACCGCTTCCCGCATCCATGTCAAACCAAGACAAGGCACGCTGAGAGTAAGGCCCGTCTCGTGAGACCAACGCCTTTAGACCTCCCTAAAAACCCCAAACGCGAAAACTATATACAAGCCTTGCACGCACCCATTCAGCCTCCCCCAGATCCCACCATATCCCACCTACTGATCCAGCAGTCCTGCCACCAGCTCCCTGGTTTAGGGTCAAGGGTTTAGGGTCTAGGGCCTCCCTTCAGTTTTTGTTGAAGGCGATTCTCGATAGGGTGTTCAATTAGACTGGCGGGTATTGAGGCCCTGTGGAGGTAGCTTATCCCATGGACCTGTCATAAGCTTCAGGTCATAGGTCAGGTAGATGCCCAGGAAACTCAGATCCTATTTGGGGGCCCTAGGCATCTATCCTAGTAGAGTCTGAATCCCATACGAGGAGCCGGGGCTCCTAAACCCTGGAAACAGGGTTTAAGGGTTGAGCGTGTAGGGATTCAGGCTTCAGGGTTTAAGGGTTTGGGGATTTAGGGTTGAAGTGTCTAGATTTCCGGACTTAGGGTTTGGGGTGTAGGGTTTAACGGTGCAGTCTTTAGGCTTAGGCGCTTTTAAAATTGAGTGTTTATGTCCGTATATCCCTTGATACAACATTCAGCAGAACTGCCAAAGAGGTACCCTTCATTTTGCAACCCTAAACCCCTCCCGGACATTCATCTATGTCTCCCAAATCTAATGCTCTGTCTTCGTCTCATCGCGCGCCCGTGATATTGAGAGGTTCAGGGTTTCGGGTGTAGGGTTTAGAGATGTGTACCCACTTTGCTTGGCTAACTTTAGGAAATATCTCGAGCCGAACCGACCTCACCCCAAATGGTGGCTTAGATAGAAAAGAGTTTCAAGTCGGCTCAAGCTCACGCTCTAAGATCATGATACAGTGGCCTGCTAATGAGACTGTGTGGGGGCGGGGGTTTAATAGCTTAATTTAAGTTACTATATCGAGGAAACCATATTGATTGCTATGTATACCCATTATAAAAACTTAACTCAAGTTCCTTACCAGCAACCCAGCAGTAGGAGAAAGATACAACAGGCCACCATCCTCATCTTCTGCGTCTATCGGGCCATCCGCACTTGGGGAGATTGCCGCGGAGTATCTGTCCAGCAGACTCTTCACCAAAGGAAGTCTCCAGGCTCATACATACCCTACGGGTCCAAGGACACAAATAATAGGGATTTAGGGCCCCAAGACCATTAATAGTAGAGTATTTGGGCCCTGAAACCCTATTTAAAGGGTCCTTGGACCCATGGGGATCGGACCAACATGCAATAATTGGAGCACGGTGGGGTGAGGGGTTGTACTACATGATTGTTATATGTAACTAGGGTAACGCAGAAGTCACATGGTGGCATTTGTTGAGGCTTCCACATTGCCTTGGGGACGCCAATCTCTTTGCAACTTGCATTATTGACTGTTACGTGCTCTGGAAAAACAGCCAATTGGAGCCCAGTGGAGGTCAGCTTTATCCAACATTTAGGAAGCAGTAGCATATCTTAACTTCGCCTTTCTAGCTCCAACATTGCCATCGACCTTTCAACCTTCAAGCATCTGACCCCCTACGCACCTTCAGGGGGCTTAGCCTCCCTTGAAACTCAGAGCTCTAATTGGAGTGTCCTCCTCAGTGGTTCTGGTTGGGGCTTTGGACGCTTTACCCTGAGGCCCGCTCCTTCCGACCCTAAGTTTGCAGCAGCTGCCGAGGAGCAGGGCTAGCATGAAGAAGCTGTGGATGGACGAATTCCGAGCTGCGTGGCAGGAGCACCGCGCAAGGTTGGTGGCAGCTCGTTTCGAAAGTTTGAAGGGTGTGCTACTAGCCCCAACCTACTATTTTGTGGGTTATACCTGTCAACGAAGGGGGGTATGTATAATTAAACTGCAGGTACCCCGACCCCTTGGGAGGATATAGAAAGCAGAACCCCTAATATGGTATCCTATACTACCATTGGGGGATTCCTAGGAAAGCTTAAAGGGGCTCTAGTTTCTAGATCCGCCCAGGGGTTTGGGTAGCTGGGGTGACAGGTAATCTAGGATGGTATAGGGTTTAGGGCTTAGGGCTTAGGGTTTAGGGTTTAGGGTGAGCTTTTGGGGCTTGATCCGAGGATCCTTGGGGAAATTGCTCAGGGATTCGATAGGTCTGTAGGGAGAATTCGGGACTCACTTTCCGTAATGGCCATTTTGGGAACAGGGCTTTTGCTGAACCCTAAACCCTAGACCCTAAACAACTACCATTCGTGTACATCATCGGGCTTCCGACTCGCTTCATCTTAAGGTATACGACGCTGCTGTCAGGGGGTAATATACCCCAGCAGCGGAGAATTACATGGAAAAGAAATGGAACGGACACCGGGATTATTGAGGGGCTTGCTGGAGTAAGAAGGGGATTTTGATATCCCAATGCCCGAAATCAGGACTCTATTTTAGCCATATGATAGATGCGGGGTCCTAATTTCAGGGCTGGCGGTTACTTAAATCCGCCCATTGCTTAAACAATCTCATGGTATCATTGTTAATTAGTTGATGATTGAAGAGCAGTAAGATGCTAGCCAGATTCTGCATTTCCTGATACGGAGTACGATTATACTCTCCTTTTGCTTTTGGGTACGGTAGCTCGGGGAAGTACCCTGTGATGGTGAAGACTCAATAGTGAAGGGACGGTATCATCACGCCAGCCAAAGAGCGAATCATTGTTGTAACAATGCTCCTTGTCCTCCTTACTTCCGAGTTCACTGTATCCTTGAGCCACACATGGTAGCCAGTATTTACCCCCAATATTGTACCAGTTTGGGGTCCTACAAGTGCATAATAAGATTTGTCATCCAACATCTACACTAAACCAAACAGCAACTACATTGGAGAGTCTACATGTGTGTGTTCTTCGCCGTTCGATCAGGGCTTCAGTGTAGATGGCTGTGGTGGGGATGGTATTCAGTGAAATGCTTTCGGAATCCATCTTCTCTGCAGTGACGCAGGTTGGGTTTTAGGGATACATGGGGATGGGGTGTAGGTGTCTTCCAGGGTTAGTTACGGATGATGGTTTGGAGAGGGCGCTGCAAAAGTGAAAGCTTTTTCAAGAACAGGTATGTTTCTGAGAACCTATATTACTACATCCCCACTTCCTCCCCCCCCCCTTGGGGATTGTTTAGGCTGTTCTTTGAGGAGGGGGTTGGGTTCAGGGTTTGGCCCCAGTTTAGCTCAAAAGAGGGGGCCATTGCCTGTGGGGCCGGCAACGAGTTAGAGAGAGCACACCTTACCATCCCAAGATTCGGAGGTCTCCGAAATCATTGGCTCTTGCAAGGCTCCCATGTACGGGACCACATGATTTTGTCTCCTTGGCACGCAAGTGTCCGAAAACGTATCCCCTGAAGCTCTATAGGCTGTAGCCCCTAGACCCTGAACCCTACGGCGGTTTCCTTTTTATTTTCATTCCTTCATTCTTCTGCTACTCACCAAGCAGCAAGTAGATCACCAAGCCCCAGGTGAGGATCCAGCAGGCCTTGAACACCAGCTTCTGGACTGCACGTGCATGCATAAGCCGAGCAGTATGGAGTATGTTTGTGTTTTTTCGTTTTTGTTGGGTGGGGTGGTTACAGGGATTAGGGTTTTGGATTTAGTGTTGGGGGTATAGGAATTAGGGTCTAGGATTTAGGGTTGTGGGTTGAGTTGAGGCTTATTGTGCAGGCGTTGGCTTAGGAGCTTTGGTTAAGGGTAAAGGCTTCTCTTTGCGTAGGGAACCCTGTGGATCCTGAGGACATAGAGGGAAAACAAAGGGATGAAAGAGATTTCTTGGGGATTCTTTGATGTGGTTAGGGTTTAGGGAGTTTAGGGTTTAGGGTTTAGGTGGGGTTGAGTCCTATAGAGAACCGAGGCTCCAACATGAAATCGCTAAACCCTAAACCCCAGAACGGCAGGCATAGTTGAATCAAGGCTCCTTAACCCATTTAGTCATCGGGCATCATGACCTAAGCCCCAAGTCGTGAAATCCAAAACATTCGGGGTCCCCCATTCCGGGAGTCCACCCCCCAAAACCCAAAACCCTAAACCCTAACCCTAAACCCTAAACCCCAATAAGGATCACTGCATCTTGGGGGCCTTTTTTGGGACGCCCTATCTAACTATTAGGTGCCGTATTATAATAGGGGCCCAAAAAAGGGACTATAATTTTGACAGCCACCCATATGAATTCGAAGATCTGGAGCTAAGAACTCTCGCAGCTACTCTTCTTTCTGGCTTCCCTGACCTACTGCGTGGTGGAGTTCGACGACTTTGTGCGCACGTCCGAGGTAGCGATCTGAGAGTGGGTTTTGGGTTGAGGTTCTTGTAGGCCTGGGTGTTTAATGTTTGAGGGTTCGTGGGTTTGGAGTCTGGGGTTCAGGAAGAGCCACAACCAGAAAACAACTTCAGTTGCAGGTTCTCGGCTACCTTCTCCTCATTGCGCTGGGATGTGAATTCCTGCTGCGGACCAGGGCGCAAGGCGAGGGTAGGGTTACTAGGGCTTGGGGTGATCAGAGCGTTTACCTGTCAGATGCCGTTTTGGTACAAGAAAATTTTGAGGCCTTTGGCTCTAAATGAAGGGGGGGTTCAGGGTTGGCGGGACTTATTGCCGCCTATTGGATTGCTGCTTTCGGCTTGGCACTGCAGAGTCCCTAAACCTATAAATCCCTAAGCGCATCATTCATTGTTGCGATTGTAAGGGCCCAACTGAAGGATTGAAGGAAGAGGTGTGCAGACTTCTGTGAAATGTCCCGGTATTGCATGTGCGCTCTTCCCAGATCCGCTAAACAACGTTCACCAACACTCCCAAGGAACCTTGCATACTAGCCTGCATTGGGGCCAACCCTAAATCCTAAGCTCTGAACCACCTATCCCTCAATTGTCCTGCCTTCTCATGGCTTCCACGCAAAGCCGACCCGAAGCCCCAGATTCCTACACCCCAAGGCTCAAATCCCTGTAGGTTGTGGGCTAGGTAGGTATGTTACGAAGCAGTCGTGTTATTTGTAATGGTAATATTGGGGTACTGTAGGATACATACGCTGAAACGTTCGTGTTCTCTGCAAGAGTAAGTATAAGGTACTTTGGGATATTACCCGGTCATAACTTGCACAGACGTGTGCAATGTGATAAATTGTGGCCCACTATGCGGTAGTTTCTATCCATCCCTATATAGCCCCTACAAACCCCTTTCAAAGAGTTCTCCTAATTTAAGGAAACCCCATATGTTTGAGAGAAACGAAGACTTCAGGCTGCTGAGCCCAAAGCCTGGCCATGGATATGAGTAATTTCCAAAATTAGGGTCCTATGTAGGTTCCAAAATTAGGGAGGGTTTAGGGGAGGGTTTCATAGGCATATATAGGGCTATGTAGCGTTTAGGGTAGTTTCGAAAATTAGGGTCCCATTTTGGTACCTCTAAAAATTAGGTGCCGTAATACCCTCTATTATCAACAGGGGCCCATAATTTGAGAATAGCCCTAAACCCTATACCCTAAACCCTATACCCTACATGTCCTCGCAACTTCAATCTGGAGCCTTTAGGAGGGACCCTTACCGGGGACCTCTGTAGCTTTTTGGGGAGGTGATATGTCAGCTACCCTAAACCCTAAACCCTGGTTATATATAGGGGTAGATTCGCAACTGTGAAAGGGTTCTATAAGATTATGGAACTAAGGGTCCCTTCGAGGGTCCCTCCAAGAAGCTCTTGATACAAGCGCGCCAATACTTCAGAAACCTGAAGAGTCCACTGTTCAAAAGACATGCCTTAGATGGAACCCCCACCCAGCAATAGTGACTACGGGGGATCATGGTAATCATATTAGGATCCTCTTAATTATATTCCTATGATATTACTATTCCAGGGTGGGGGTCTATGTAAGACATGCCTGACTCTGGTCCAGGCGGAGAACATTTCTTCCGACCCTTTCTGAATAAGATGCTGGAGCTTTAGTGGAAACACTTCTTTTGACATTTCTGCGTACTGAATGTTAGGAGGGTCTTGAGTCTTAGGATGCTGCAGAAGTAGTTTTAGTGGGCAGGATAATCTTGGGGTTAGAATGAGATAATGGAAAAATGGAAACTACTATACTATCATGGTGTATATATAGGTGTAGTATTGGGATAATGGAAAAGAAAATGGGGTTATGTAGGGATTATAGGTATTCTGGGCAACAAGATTGCTGTAATAGGATCTTTTGCCACTCTTTAGAGCTATGCGCCATCTGAGCTTGCCTTCGGTCAAGCAAGTGCTCAGCTGAGGGTGGAATTCTGCGTTCTCCTGGTCGGCACCTGGTGTCTATTCTATGCCACTTGTAACCAACCCTTCTAGTCGTTTACAGTTGTAGCTTGTGCAGGAACAACTTTGAGTCTCTAACGTTCTGTGATCATTACTATGATCGCTCCTCTTACGAACTGTGTTTTCTTTGTCCCAAGCGTTAACCCGAAACCCGTAAGCCCCTTACCTGGACCTCAACAGTAAATAAAAGACTAGCTCTCCGTCAACAAGAGAGTATTCAACATACATGTGGGGCTCAGGCAACCTAACCCTCAATCCTAAACTGTGTGCCTCTTGGGCCTCGATCTTAGCATGCAGCTCTTAGTCTTGGCATCTTTCGGTGCCCTGAGGCTATAAGTCTAAAGGTTGGGTTTGAGTGCTTTAAGGTTCAAAGGTTCGGGGTTTCGAGGTTTAGGGTTTAGTTTTTAGGGTTTAGAGGGGTTGGGTTTCGTGCGTTGGCTACCTGCCAACCTTGGGGTGTAGCAGAGACTGACCGGAGTGAAGAAGACCTACTTTGGGGTCGACTTGGAGGGTTACGGGTTTCAGGGTTTGGGGGTATTTCTCAAACGAGAGCTCCCCATATACAACCCATATTACAATCCATGCCATACCCTAAACCCCAGACTCTAAAGCTCCCAAGACAGGATCCTGTTTTCTGGCAATTCATGTGAGAATGTTGCAGCACAATCCCAATGTTCCATAGGCTTCTCCGAGTCGTCTTTGAAGGACAAGAGCTTGCCCAAAGCCCCTTAACCCTAAACCATAACCCCCGTACTTTTTTGTGACCCTGGACTTGGTAATGGGAGGGAATCTCCTTACACAGGCTTAGGATAGGGTACACCGGCCTTTACACGGCAACATGCTGTATACTCTAAACCCTAAATAAACTACTTAACTCCAGGGTCCCTCAAAGTAGAGGGACTAGCGGTTTAGGGTTTAGGGTTTAGGGTGCACTTGAGGCCACCTGGTACACGGAGTACCTGGTCTCAGTGAAGGAGGCGATGAGTAGCTACGATATGATCTATAGTCTAAACTCCTGAGAGGGCTTATATAGGAGATCATGTAGGGGAGTACTATAAGGAGGGCTATTCAGGGGGATACTAGGAGTTTAGACTATAGCTCACATAGTCTTTCGGCTGGTCTACGCACTGAAGTCTGTAAGACAGCAGTCTTTCAGACTCTTTTTATGGATTACGGTTTTGGATGATTCTGTTACCCTGTGACGCGTCCCCAATGTAGACCCCAAAACACTATACTCCTTACAGTATATTATGGGGACCCACAAAACGGTTCCCCTAATTTTGGGAAACCCTAAACTCAAAACCCTAAACCCTAAACTCTTGGGGTCCAAATTGGGCTGCTGCAGGTGTAAGGCTTCAAGGTTTAGGGATGGTCGGCTCCTATCAGTTGAATTTCAAGACAAAGGCGGAAGGGTTTTAGGGTTTAGGGTCTAGGACCCTGAGTACTTGACATCTGGGGCTTCCAGGGCAGTTGACCGCAGGACATTTTTTTCACGCAGACGCTCGGTATGCTTGAAGCAAAGTTCAGTTCAAACTAAGCAATGATACATTCCCCGGTTCACCTCACCCCGCGCCCTCCAGGAAAGAATTTCCAGGCTGGGCCAAAGCAAGACTTTGATAGCATTTTGGATATATAGGATTCATAGGGTTGTATTGGGTATTGTAGTGTTATATAGGGATAGATAGGGTTATATAGGGGGTACCTTTAACGGGGATTATAGAGGACATATAGGGTTGTATAGGGGGGCATTTCAACAGTGATTGTCTGTCATATTCTCAATCAAGCCTAAACCCTAAGCCCCTAAACCCTAAAACCTTAAATCCCGTGGTCCTTGCCAGGAGGCCACCTTGTTCGCCACTGCGACGGCAGCAATGCTCCTCAAGAGCACAGCGACCCAGACCCCCTAAAGGATCTGTAAAATGGACCATAGGGTTTAGGAGTTAGGGCTTAAAGGATCCAAAAAATGGAGCCCCCCAATATGAACCCACTATTGCATTTTGGAAACAGGGGGGTTCCACGTTTTGGATCCTTTAGGGGGTCTGGGGAGTACACTTTGACGCTCTTTGGGGCATCATCCCTCTCTTTTATCTTGAAGGCCTCTTGGCCTTGCCAACCTTCAGTCTGAACTATCCTCAATCTGAACTGCAAGCTTGAATCCCAAACTTGTACAAAGAGACAAGAGATCTACAGTCAAAAGCAGAAACCCCTAATCCCTAAACCCTACACCCTAAACCCTAAACCAGAAACCCCAAACCCTAAACCCTCAGACCACCCTTGCCATGCAGACGTTGGTCCTGTAAGGCTCCTATTGCATCGAGTCATCCGCTTCCTTGGTGTTTGGTGGCTTGCTTGTGTTTAGTTAGGGTTTAGGGTTCCGGGCTAGGAGTTCAGAGCTTATTCCTAGATAGGAAGACAAATAGCCCGCAACCTATAAACAGAGTCCACAAGAGCCTTCTTCTGCAAATTGTTGGGTCCAGCTTAGGGTCATACAGGACGTTTCGTATTACCCGTTGTTCTGGCATAACATGCAGTCCTCACCTCAGTAGTCTGTGACTCGCAACCTACACGGTTCAGGGTTTGGGCTTCAGGGGTTCGGGTTTAGATTCAGCAAAATCTTGATGATGGTGATGATGGCCAGGATTCCCTAAACCCTAAACCCTAAACCCTAAATGTCAGGACAAAAGCAACGGTCATGGCATTCATGGCAGCCACGATGATGACTGAGGTCTAGGGTTTAGGGTTTAGGGTTTAGGGGTTAGGGTTTAGGGTGGAATTTCCTGAGACCTCTCACTAGAAGTGTTACTGACATGTAGTCTACTCCTCATAAGGGATTATACAGGGGACTATTATCCGGGTTGTTGAGGGGGATACCAGGAGTTGAGACTAAGACTCACATGGCCATGGCAGTAACTTGAGAATTTGACTTGTGCACTCCTTGGTTTCCTTAATCGCCTCCCCTAGTGTTGATTCCCTTCAGCCCCTACGGAATATCCCAGGGAGATATGTATATATATATACATACATACATATATTTACATATAGACATACGCGTCTATAATGGAACTGTGGTGCATGATTAGAAGGGATTACACCACCTGGAGGCGATGATTTTTTAAACCTATCAAGACCTCAATCGAAAGACTTAAAGCAAAGACCCAAAACCTACTATAGGTACCTAAGGAATTATCAGCATGTTGGTTGTAGATTGCTGGCAGTATTATAGTGTAGGAGGTCTCAAGTAGACCTCAACACGATTTCGGCAATTAGTTAGACGCCTGCATTACGTAGTCCCTATATGGCACTCTACATCCGAGCCCTAATCCAATTCCATTGGCCCCTACATTAGTTAAAACCCTAAACCCCAATCCCTAAGCCTGAACTGCTAATTTACCAGGTTCAACATATCCGCCAGCGAGTTCGATGCAGACGGTGTTTCCCCGACCGTGCAGGTCGGCGGTTCAGTTATCGCTCGTTTTGGGTTCAGAGTTCAGATTTGGAAGTTTCCTTAAATATAGGGGGGGAGCCCAGTGTAGACCCCCAAATACTATAATGCCTATTCTTGGGACCCCCCCCCAATGGGACCCCTGATTTTAGGAAGCGCCCATTTCAAGGGTAGTTTTGGAAAAAGACGTTGTTGCAGAGGGATGATGGCTGGGTGCTTTAGGCCCTTTTTCAGGGTTTCGGAAGGTCGGCTGCTGTCTCTTTCCCAAAGACCCACTTCAAGCATCCCCATACCTAGGTTCTGTATATAACGCCTTGGAAGCAGCTCGGTTCGGGAAAGCCTGGATGACCTCTTGCAGTTCCGGATGCACGATTTAGGCTTAAGGCAAAGGCAGCGCCTAATGATGGCATGGGGTGCAGTGGCCTCAGTGCTAATTTCCATAAATGGGGTGGGGGGACTCAAAGTAGTGACAAAAATGCTATCAAGCCTTCTTATGGGGACTCCCAAAAGGTGGCCTAATGTTGGGAAACCCCCAAGTAGAGATTGCTGGGTTGATATTCAGGTTCAATGGACGTCCGTGGTTTAGGGTTTTTGGGGTTGCCCCTAATATAGTCCCAAATAAGAAGCCCATGTTCATTAGTTATATGGGAAATATTGACTGTAGTTCATATGATGGTAAGTAGAGGGATAAGTGCCATATGTGAGCTACACACTACAGTCAGGCTTGCGGGGTCCTACGGGGCGATATGTAGGGGGTATAGGGGGACCTAAGTCCAGGGTGTGTGGCTTTGGACAGATTGCGCTGCTATTATGTTTGTCCGTAGCTCTCCTTGCACATGCGAACTTGTCCAAGATAAGGTCCACCACTTGAACGCAGTAGTATAACTTGGTTACTGCCCCCACCCAGTAACAGTTGGATAATAAGTATAATATGGTTATATATAGCCCTGAATAGGACCAGTTGAGGGTGGGGGGTCACCTAAAGTAGAACCCTCTGAAGATGACCCCACGCGCTTGGCATGATTCGCAAAGTAATAAGTTGCTGGATCTTTTTGCAGATACTGCTCTGTACAGATGAAGTTTCTGTAGTCTTGGAAGCGTGGTGCAGATATCTTCCAAGGAAGACTGTATGTCACCTGCATCAGAAGGCCAGCTAAAACTTGCACTTGGTAGTAAAGACACTCAAAATATTACTAGGTTATAAACTATGTCCCCCTTACACTTGCCAATGTAGATCAGCGGAGTGTTTGGTATTATACCTAATTAGAATTTGAAGATCTCGCGAATCCCTCGCCCAAATTCTGAAGCCTGGAGCAACCCATGAGCCTCTTCTAAGTTCCAATTTCCCCGGTTTTGCAGTAAAAGGTGGGTCCTCCCAGAGGAGACGATTTTAGGGTGACTAGTTGGATCCCAATCAGCCCTATACAAAGTCAAGATTTATGTCACCCCCCCCCCTATAGCAGTAGCTCCTTAATATGGAATCAATATAGAATGGCTGTACCCAGAACTGGGTGAGGGATTGACCCTAAACCC